>JANHFT010003726.1:105630-123066 GCA_032467955.1 Pseudoxenodon macrops | reverse complement strand
AAAGACAAATTCCTTGTGTGTCCAATCACACTTGGCCAATAAAGAATTCTATTCTATTCTATTCTATTCTATTCCTAATGACGTGTAAAATAGTGTGGTCATGGATAGGTAGCCCTCAACTTACAACTGTTTGTTTACTGACCGTTTGAAGTTACAACATCACTGAAAAAAGTGAGTTATGACTGTTTTTCACACTTACAACCATTTTTCACCGTTGCAGCATTTTCATGGTCATGTGATTAAAATTTGGATGCTTGGTAACTGGTTCATATTTATGACAGTTGCAGTGTCCTGGGGTGATGTGATCCCCTTTTGCAAACTTCTGACAAGTAAAGTCAATGGGGAAGCTGGAATCACTTAACAATTTTGTTACTAACAACAGCTGCAGTGGCTCACTTAATCATTGAGGCAAGAAAGGTCATAAAATGGGACAAAATTCACTTAACAACTGTCTCACTTAGTAACATAAATGTTGGGCTTAATTGTGGTTGTAAGTCAAGGATTACCTGTAGTACATACAACTCTTAAATATGTTATTTTTCCTTATGCATTTAAAAGTTAAACCCTGTAGTTTGATAAATTACCCAAATAATCTATTTGTTTCACAATTCTGAAAGAGAAAATATTGCACTGATGTTTTGTGAAATACCATAATATAATACTCTGAAATAAGTCTTCCATTATGGGAAACCAGTGTGTCTAAATATAAAACTGTCAAATTCAGCCTTTCTAGCTTCCCTAGAAATTGCTTAAACTTAATATATCTTCCTCCTCCATCTTTTTAATTAATACACATTATTTATAAATAAATTATTATCTCCTTCCTTCTTCCTTTTTGGCAGTGTGCATAAGAACGGGAAAAAAGTTCCATTGTGTAAAGAAAATCTTTTGTTACGAGGATGCACTGTTAGAAATACAGAAGAAATCTCTGGAATCGTGATCTATGCAGGTAAACTGTGGTTGTTATCTTTGTACTTTTTATGTATTTTTCCCTCCCTTCATTTTTAGTTCCATTTATATATGCTATCATGTAATCAAGTTGTTGTTTTTTCCCCAGGTCATGAGACAAAAGCCTTATTAAATAACAGTGGACCACGTTACAAACGCAGTAAGCTTGAAAGACAAATGAATTGTGATGTTCTTTGGTGTGTCCTCATACTTTTCGCAATGTGTTTATTTACTGCTATTGGTAAGTAACTTTAACTTTTATTTATGGACCATAAAACACTGAACTCAGAAAAATAATGAAAATACAGATAAATAAATATTTTAAAACAACCTCTTTTGGCTTAATTAAATGTTGATGGCCTACTTCTGATGGACTGAATTAGATGGCCAAGAAGGAAGACTTCTTTCTTTCATATATATATTCCATATTCTTAGCCACTTAGAAAGTGCCAAAGGTAATGAATGACATATTAAGTAGCAACAGTACAATCTCAGTCTTGTTATATTTTGTAAACCAACCAATTCTGCTTTGTGAAGCATAAATTCAAACATAGCTACAAAGCAAAAGCAACAGAGAGAAGAGAGAACTGGGTTCAATCTCCTAATTTAGTCATACAAAATTATCTCTTAAAAAGAGATGTTAATAATGTACTGACATCTGAAGAAGAGTTGAATACAAGCAACAGAGGTTTTTACAAATTACTTTTAATGCATTCTGTTTTTTTCTGGTTTAGATTAAAATCTAAGCTGGAAGAATTCCCAGATCTTTCTCTGTCGTCCTACATGTATACAATGCATGAATCCTACACATCATTCCCAGGAATTCCAATATTTCAAACACTACCAGAATAATTCAAATATAGGAAAAACGGTCACACAAATTAAGCAGAAGAATAGTGGAATGTCTCCTATTACTCACAATAGTATATTTAACTTGTCACTGGATTTTAAAACATATATTTCATCCTTTCTGCCACAAACACACTCACATGGATGCTTGTGCAATAGTCTTCTAACTCAGTATTGTCCACACCAGCTACAGGCAGTAGGTTTTTGCATCCTTCAAGATTATATGGGCCTTGTACACACAAAGCATGTTTTATCTTATATTGTTATAGCTGACCCCGTGAATGTGCATGTGACTACCCCCATGCCCTCTTTTGGGCCTAGTAGGCCTCCCTGCAGCCTCCTAAGACTACAAATGGGCCATAGGGTGGTGCTGCACACCCTGTACCCAGTTTTGGGCCCAGTAAGCCTCCCTGAAGCCTTCTGGGACCAAAAACAGGCCTCAGAGTGCACCAGACTCCCATGCGCCCTGTTTAGGGCCTACACAACCCCTGTGCATGCATGCATGACCCCTGCATGTATATACATGTCTCGCGAATGTGCCCTCCCCCACATCCTGAAAATCAGCTGGCTGGTGGGATGCCGATGCGCACATGAGCAGTTGAGCTGAGTTGGCCGACGGCTCACGTGCCCACAGAGAGGGCTCTGCATGCCAGCTGTGGCACACGTGCTATAGGTTCACCATCACGGTTATAGTCTTTCCCTAAGAGAGAAAGTCATTGCCCTATCTAATAAGGAAGCTATCATATACAGGTAGTCCTCTACTTACAACAGTTCATTTAATGACCATTCAAAATTGCAACAGCACTGAAAAATTTGGCTTGTGACCATTTTTCACAGTTACGACCTTTGCAGCATCCATCAGTTGTGGTTATAAGTTGAAGACTACCTGTATTATATCTAATTTACAAGTGCTTATATCTGGTGTGTAAAATCTGGATCCATTGGCCATGACTGAATCTGTGGAAGTTGGTGACGGGCACCAAGTCATCTGAACTTGGTTAACACTGATAGCTGTCTGAGTTTCAGAAAAAAAGTCTTTCCTTTTATTATCTGAAAATATCAATGATAAAATATTTGGCCATCTGCATGCAAATTGTATGGCCATCCCTGAACCATTATATTCCTAGGTGACCTTGAATGTATATTCCTAAAACAATTTAGTCTTATAAATTAGGAAAAATCATGAAAGTGTTATCAAGGAAGACAGAAAACATATCTGTTAAATGTGTTTGATTTTCCATTGTTTAATCTGTGTTTTAATCTCTCCCTCCCCTCCTGCAGGGCATGGAATCTGGGTCTGGCAGTATGATGACAAAAAGAAACCTGCCTTTGATGTCCCAGGTCCTGATGGAAACTATTGGCCTCCAGCTCTAGCTGCCTTTTATTTATTTTTGACAATGATTATAGTTCTTCAGGTAACAATGGCGCATAATACTGAAATAACATAGATGTTTCTGCCAAATAATTTGTGACCAGGCTTAATTAATGTAGATGAATAATGTTTCATTCTAATGTATACTTGCCTGGGATTAAGTATCAATGAACATTGTGAAGCTCATTTTTTTGGGTAGATAGTAATAGAATTGCTATTTAATATGCAGATATACTGATCTATTCATATACTACTACATACTTCATAGAACTCAAGTCAGTTTCCATTTCACAAAAACATGTATGGCATATAGGGCATTAGTTTCTCCTATTGAATTTTAGCCCAGATCTTACTGTACAGAAAAATAATTCTCAGTGGTTGTGCTAGAAACATTAACCAACTTCATCAGCCCAATAGGTAGCATTTTGATTCAAATAGATTCATTACAGTCATAAACACATAGTATGGTTGCTTCCAAGAAAAGGTAAAATTATTTTTTCATAAATACTATCCACAATATCCAAAGCTTATTTCTAAAATCCTAAAAAAAAAAACAGTTCACTACAAACTAGATCATATCCATTTTCCTTTACCAGTCCCCAACCTATGGAACAAGTGCAAAACCTAAGCTCACAATTGAAAACCTTAGTTCCTTGCAGGCCTCATCGCTGAATTGCAACCAAACTGACTGGCTCTGTAGAAGGAAGACTGTAAAAAAAATGTGCATTTGATTTCACATTCCCTGATCCATAGAATAAATATATTATAATATAATAATACTCCTAAAGAATTTTTTACTTAGGCCAATATAAGAATTTAGCAATATTTTCTTGCTAGTGTTTAAAAGGAGAAAGATGACAGTAAATCTGTTCTTTCAGACCTCTACGTAGAAATGGCTGGGAGACTTCATTGTTTGATATATCTGCTAGCATTTTCAAGACCTAATATAAATACAGGGTGTATTGGTGAAGTCATCAGGTTAGAAACCAGGAAACTGTGGATTCTAGTTCCTCCTTAGGCATGAAGTCATCTGAGTAGTCTTAGATCAGGAGATCTCTCTCAGTCCTAACATACAAATACATTCTGGCAATCTAAGCAAACACAGAGATGGAATCCTTTGGCAGGCAGCTCTTTCAACCAGCCAAATGAATCAGAGAAGGAGCTGAAACTTAAAATCTTCCCTGCCAAAATCCAGAATTTTCAGTTTATGAGCAGAGAGGCTCCTAGTAAGATAAGGGATGTGTGGAGTGACTTGGGAGTTGGAGAATTACAGCACATGCTTTGTGCAGGTGTCTCTCTCTGTTCAGGGGGCTGAAAATCCTGCTTAGATTTTGGCCGGAAGATTTTGAGTTTCAGCTCCTTCTCTGGATTTTCAGGTCCTGAGCACGGCCTGAAGTCAGACATCCCATTATTTTGACTACTGTCCTGAGTCATCCCACACATCTTGCCTGAAAATTTGCTTGCTTAATGATTCACAAGATTGCTTAATGATCACAGCCTGAAATCCCAGGATTGCGGTCATTGAGTGAAGCAGTCACATGATGTCTTGCTTAACAACTGCTGAGCGACCAAGATTCCAATTGTGATCACAAGTCAAGAACTACCTGTTTATAGTAGGTTAATGTAAAGTAACTCCCTGGAATTCTGTTGAAAGGAACCTTCATTAAAAAGCAAGTAACCGGAATTCCGTAAAGCAGTTAAGGTAATATTTATTTATATGACATTCACTGATATTTGAGCAAAGATTACACCACCATCCAAAGCAATAAAACAAAACAAAAAAACAAGACAAGTGCATCACAATCCACCTAGGAAAGTGCACATTAATAAAATATGAACTAAATTTAGTATAAAACTTCTTTTCTCCCAGGGAATCAAAACAAATGCTAAATAAAATCCACAATAATCTCTATAAAAATTTTAGTAGAGAAGTACACACTGGATAGTTTTAACCCCCTTCCAAAATCACACGAGTATAGGCTCAGACACAGGGATTTTATTATATCTACCATTTAAAAGATTTGACAGTGTTCCTGAATCAAAAAAAATTCTTACACTGGGGGGGAGGTTAATGTGCTTGGGCAGTTTTACTGGTTCCCATATATTCTTACCAACATGTATTATAAGCTTCTGTATTAAGGAGCCAATTTCAGCTTCAGGGTTTACGTCCTCCAGCCTGTGATAGATAATCCTTTTAGCCTCATCATAGCCAACAGAAATAAAATAATCTTTGGCTAATCCAATGGGATTTAATTTATTTTCCCCTTATGAAGCCCACAGTGAAAAAATAACCATCTACTAGAGCCAATAGTGCCAGGCCCAATGGGGAAAATTTAATTTCGGCCAGTACTGCATTACGAAACTCTGAGCCCTCTTTATCCAAACCAAAGAAATCCTGCCTCAAGCCTGAGAACTGCCTTAGGGATGCTTTTAGAAGCAGAGAGGATGGAGCTGAGAAATTTAGGCTTTATGACCTCTTTGGAGTTTTCTTTAAAAAAAAAATCTGTGCTATACAAAATCTGGGTTTGGGTTTTGGCTTCAAAAATTTAAAGGCCACAGATTAAAAAAAAACAACCATCCTCTAGTTTAAAAAAAATATTTAAATAAGTCATTTAGATGCTGCTTGCTTGATGTATTTGTAATCACTTTCCCTGGATCTTGTGGCATAAAATATTGTTCTAAGCCGTATTGAAAGAGAGAGAGTGTGATTTTATGCTATTTCCACCCACAATCCTTCTGTGCTGTTTCATCTGCTGGCAATGCCATTTATTTGGACTTCTGGCACTTTATGATCAATTTTTGGAACTCACAGAAGTGAGTAATAGCCTTCAATGCTCTTCAATCAAAGTACAAGAGATAACGTTATTGGCATAAAGGAGTAGAGACATCGTGCACTGGCAATTTTAGGAACATGAACTTCCAAGCATTCCTACCATATCACTAATATAAAATATGGACAAAGCCAGGCTAAAATGCACCTCTTTTGCAATTGGCACACTCTTTTTGAGCACACTTGGATCAATGGTTAAAAGCATCAGATGCCTATTGATAGTAGTGTTTTGTGGGTTTTTTCCCCATAATAAAGTTCAAGATATCAAATTAAATAGTTTTAAAATCAAGGAAGAAAGACCATATAAAAATGAGTACATTGGATTATGTTATTGCAAAAATTGTGTTTATTGCATGGTACAACAGAAAAATGAGATCGACCATCAAGCTCCTTGTCTGAAATCCCACCTGTTCCATTCCAATGGGTGTTTTTTTTCCCCACAGTTTAGCCTGTTCAGTAATATCTGGTCCAAGCATCTGACATAAAGCTTGGTGATTACACTCAAAAGAGTGATAGGCATTTGAGGAAATGGATTTCCTTTGGTTCTTTATTATGAATAGGCACAATAAACAGCTACAGAAGCATTTCTGCTTCAAAAACCTTTAAAGCAGTAAAGAAACATTGGCCACTTCTTCTCCAGTAGAATCTAGAGACAATGGCCACAATTTCACGTGTTTAAATTTTTATTTGTATTTCATATACCTGCTAAGTACTTAAGAATCTCACTTATTCAAAAGACCTTTGGTCTATTGCTACCCACATTTTTCTGATTTTCATTAAAAAGCTATAACTTTGGTTTTTCTTACTTTATCAGCATCTGTTCAGAGTTGCAATACCCAACAATAACCAAATGGTGCAAGATAAGTAGCGATAATTATCAGATACTGTAGCATAGGGAAATAATAGTTACGATTCTTGAGTAACACATTTAAATAAAAAATGAACAATAAAGGACTATTTGGGACCGGAATTCCTCTGAACAGTTGGTACTGAAGATTGCACTTAACTCTGGAATATGCATTACTGTATAGCTGTTGAATGAAAAGGCACATATTTGTTTCAAATTAAATTTCAAGATAGCAAGACTTAAAATGGATGTGTTGATACTAAAGCTCCATCTGTAAGATTATGTGTTTTTAGCTAGATTTTGGCCAATGCCAAAATTATAAAATTTTGGCATTGGCCAAGAATACCTTCTTCTTTTCTAAAAAAAAAAACCTGTCCATTCTTCCATTAAGAGGGTCTTCCCAATCTCTGACAATTTCCAATTTAAATGACCAGCTCACATTTTGACAATAATGCTTAGCAAGCCAATCAGTTGGCTATCAGCAGACTTTTTATCTTATGAAACCTGAGTCCCCATCTTTTAAGGATGTTGGCAATATGATTTTTAAGTGAAATGACATATCTATCTATGTCTCCACTAGATGTTCTTCTAAATTTCAGTTGTGTAATGAATTTCAGAGGCCATAACAAAAGCCAATGTGGTAATGTATCAATGTAAACCTAAAGTTAGTAACAAAAATGCAGGAATATATATCCTAGGTAAGCAGAAAAATTATGAACAATTATGGATCAACTATCATGTAAACTGCTGTCAGATGCCCCCCAAACCCACAAATTTCTTTATCTAGTAACTATTACTAAATATTCCCAATCTTTTTTAAAGCATTATTATTTTTCATCCTTATCAAATGTTTAGGCTTATTTTTCCTAAGGACATTGTGAAAATGTGGGATAATTATGGAATGTATAATTATATTACATTATTTAGCCTGTACACCATCAAAACAGTGCTTACAATTCATGGAAGAAACTGATCGCCTTTGTTTCCAGTCAATGAATATCCTCTTTGCCATGCCCTTGTATTAAGAACTGAAACATGCATGGGAGGTAAAGGTATCTTAGCATTGTTTGATTACAGGCAGTCCTGGGTTAGGATCCATTCCTAAGTCTGTCTTTAAATTGAGTTTGTAGGTAAGTAGGAACAGGTACATACAGTTCTTATTTAGCATCAATTAGTCAAATTTAAATTCAAACCATTATTGTCAATACACAACATGTGTACAATGAGATTGGATGAGCCTCCCTTAGTACAGCCCCCCCCAAACACAAAATACATCTCAATAACTTGTAAGTGAAAGAAAGAAGAAGAAGAAACCATAACCCAATAGATCATACTAACAGACACACAATCCTATATACTTATATGTAGTCAATTGTTTGTCTCGGTATATAGTATATATATTTACCTTTTCTTGAAATAGGTATCAAGGGATGTCATAAATGGCCTGGAGTAGCTGGGGCCCTCAGTAACTGTAGTAAACCTCAGTAACTGTAGTAAACCTCTCTGTATTAGGATCTTACTAACTTTACAATCCCTGCTTCAATGAGATGAAAGGTTTTAGCTAAGTCTTTCCTCAAAATCTTTTTCAGTTCTGGACTTTTTAGGTCCGAGATTTCTTTCTCAAATGCTATTGTCTGCTGCTCTGATTGCTTTATTATTTCCACTTTATTTTCATAATTATTTTCCTTTTCTTTGATGCATCATCAGCACTTGCATCGGATTTACGCTTTGGAGGCATGGTTACAAGGGTAAATAAGAGAAAAATACAAAATTACATACTCAACATAGTGTTAACCGCAACTTTAAAATGGTGGATAGAATTTGAGCCAATGAATTGCTGAAGCTATGAAGTGTTTTCATGAACATCACAAAGTAGTGTGCACATTCATTATTTTGAACCATTGTTTTAGTTCAATTGTTTAATATAAAAAGCTTTCTTTGGCTGTCTGTTCGTCCATACAAGTTGTCTGTAAATTGGATATTGTTAATCTGGGACTGCCTAGCCTGTTCTGTTCCAGGCCTCCCTATCAGCTGAATTTTGAGGCTGGAGAGTTGAATACAACGGAGTCAGTTGGTTCCAAGTTAATTTACATGTTTAACCAATTAATTGGTCAAGTCACATTAACTTTTAATTTATGTGTTTTTAGAAAAAGCCTCAAACCAACTTCTGTCTTCTACATGCTCTTCTTTGTAGTTAATGCAATGGCAGTACATATTGGAGAATTAGACTGCAGTAGTTATAATTGTCTTGCAGAACCTAAGAGATCTCTACAGATCTCTGCACTTTGTATAGATGATTAAACTTAATTAAATATTTAGGAGACATGCATGGGCTGTTAAAGTCACAGGGTCCTCAGAAACTCTCTGTGGCTAGCAAAGGCATTAGCTGAACTTTCATCCATTTCTGATTACTTTATTAGCCACCATGGTTTTCCTGGTCCTTACTGAGCTGGGAATTTGACACCAGTCAAATTCTTTTCCAACACATTCCTGGGGCCACTTTATTTCACA
Source organism: Pseudoxenodon macrops (assembly GCA_032467955.1). NCBI lineage: Eukaryota > Metazoa > Chordata > Lepidosauria > Squamata > Pseudoxenodontidae > Pseudoxenodon > Pseudoxenodon macrops. The sequence continues at coordinate 113,709 of JANHFT010003726.1, read as the reverse complement.
GGGTTATTGTAGGAAAAATTTGGAGACGAGGGTGCTGTGTAGACCGCATAGAAGGAAAGTAATATTCTGTTGAGAAGCAAGGCTTTTATGAGGAAAGTATGTGAAAAACTACTAAAAAATATCTGGGGGGGAAATATAACACTTTGCTTAGTGATTACGGAACATGTTGCTCATTTCCACAAAAGCAACTGTTGAGGTAATTTCTTTTGCACATAGACCCACACTATGTTCCTCGCTTCAAGTTGTGCTGGAAAGTTCATTTGAAAACCTGTTGTGTTTATCGACAAAATGTTAGAACTATTAATTAATGTTGTTTTCTTTTGCAAGCTCTTTTATGCTGGCATGATTCTGACTGCAGTCTCTCTTTCCTCCCACCCCCTCCCTCCACCCCTACAATCTTTTCCTTCTTTTCCTAGCTTCTTTCAAGCTCATCTTATTACCCTGAAAGTATTTACTTCTTTTGAAGCTTTTGATAATAATACCACCAGACCTAATTATGGATATCATCTCTGCAGCTGCTCCATATGCTTTCCTAATCTGTCACAGTAAACCTTTGCAGACACTCTAATAACTTTACAATGCTGGCTTTAAGTCAGAATCTATAAGTTCCCCAAAAAAAAGGTACAGTACGATACTGCACTTATTCATAACCAGTTGATTCAATTATGCATCTTTTCTGCCACCTTGGTTGTTTCTTCTGTTAATGACTCTCTATTTTTATGCATTCCAGGTTCTCATTCCAATTTCCTTATATGTCTCCATTGAAATTGTTAAAATATGCCAAGTTTACTTTATTCATCAAGATAAGGATTTATTTGATGAAGAAACGGACTTTCAGCTACAGTGTCGAGCTTTGAATATCACAGAAGATTTAGGGCAGATTCAATATATATTTTCTGACAAGACTGGAACCCTCACTGAGAATAAAATGGTTTTCCGGAGGTGTACAGTTTCTGGCATAGAATATTCCCATGATGCTAATGGTAGGTGTAATAACTTTTCATTTAATTTAACACACATGGATTTGTATTTATCATAAAAATCATTTATGATGTGCATAGTTTTATATGTGGAAACAATCAGCAACACAGCATATAAATAGCATATAAAAATAAAGCTCAATCTGAAATCAGCCTCATACAAATGATTTGAAGGGTAAGTCTCAGTGTTTGTTTGCTTGAGGACAGTTTCCCTGCTTTTCATATATAAGGTCATAGTTTTAACTTGTGACATCTTTAGCTAAAAGGACCTGAGGTAATAGATGATGGGCAAGACACTTTTATTGAAATTTTGTAAAGTAATCAATAATAATCTAAAAATGTAAGACACATACCATCCATCCAACCACCCTCTTCATTTCCTGCTGTGTAGGCTCTTCCTGGGAGAGTTGTGTAAAAAAAATGTTGGGAGTGCATGCCAAGAGTACTTAATTCTGTAAAACTGTGAAAGTTTCCCAACTGCCTAGATTTGGGAATATTTGTTGATTCCGGATGTTTCAACTTATATATTTTAGATCTTAATTAATGTGACTAAGAAAGAGAAATAAATGCACTACCAAAAATAGTCTTGGGTTTATTTTATAGTTATGCAGGGTTCTGATGTTAGTAAAAAATAGCCTGGGGGCCTAACAAAACAAAATAAAATCTCCTTGGGCTTTCACTCTGTACAGACTCAATGAATTCTGTGCAGGTTTGCCTGCTCCATTTTACAGGAGGCTAAATCAGCAATAAAATTGCCCCCTAAAATCTCATGTTAATTTTTCACTGCTTATTTCCAAATCATTTAAAATGGCACAGCTCAATCTTGCCTCCAGTTAAATATCAACAAATGTTTTAATAATGTGTTGTCACAATAAAACTAGCATATAACTAATCCAATAAAAATAATAATTCAGGACTGTCCCTGGCATCAGTCTTACAGCATCCTTTCTAAGCTTATATCATAGGCCCTATGTACTTCATTTGACCCAGGCCTACTTGCATTTCAAAGCTCCTTAAAGACCTGGATGTTACCTCAGGCACTAGAGAGTATCAAGGAGACTTGAGGGAAATTTGCTACAGCTATTATATAAACAAAGAGGGCTGAACCATTCCTTAATTGCAGAAAATGAGATAGTATTTTAAAAAGGTGCAGACAAACTGCTGCCTCATTCAATATAGGCATGGTATTTGACTGCTAGATGAGTACAACTTGTGGCTTGTTATAGGTCTAAGATTGCATTAGATTGTCCTGGGATGATGTTGTGCTACTATTGTGTTTATGCTTATATAATTATTAATTTTATGTCTTGTTTTTGATATTGTGTTTGCCACTCAAAGTAACAATCGCAAAATAGGCAGCTTTACAAATTAAGAAGCAAGCTAGCAAACATAAATTTCGGAGAGGTTCTTCTTATCCCAAGAAGATCCCAAGTATCCTAAGTAGTTTCCAAGATTTCACCACATTACCTTTTTTCTATCATTGGTTTTAGGGGTGAATAAGGACAGGAATACTCTTTCTGTGAGCTTTCTTAAATCTATTAACCTCTTTGAGAATCCAAGCCAAAGTTAATATCCCTCCCTATTAACACATATAAACAGATGCATGTCCACAGCAGTCCTCTATTCAGTTCTGCAGAAGCAGTCTTCTCATGAGTTTTATTCAATAGGTACCTTTTGTGGTTTTGAAAGGTGCAATTTAACATTTTGCTCTTAATAAAGAACTTTCTGTATGGGAGACGTCCAAGAGCATTAGAAGTCAAGGTAAAGAATATTGATATTGGCAGCAACCCCACCTTCCATAGATGACAGATGTTTTAGAAAAATATTTGTGGTATAAGAAGAGAGAACGTGCTGTCCCAGGTAAAATGCCTTATAATGCAAATTGGGTGGCTTTCCATCATTTCTTAAATATCTCATTCATCCATGAGAAGGGTGTTTTTTTTTTATTCTAAGAAAAGATACTGCACCAAAAATTGGGTTCGCTTTGTTCTGATTTGTAAATAAATAAGTACCAATTTGTGTTGCCTAAGCACATATGGTGCAGTGGTTATGACATCAGGATAGAAACCGGGAAACTGTTGACTTCTAGACCCACTTTAGGCACAAAAGCAACTGGGTGACCTTGGGCCAGTCACTCTCTCTCCCAGCCCAAGGAAGGAGACAATGACAAACCACTTCCAAAAAACTTTGCAAAGAAAGCTGCAGTGGCACTAGTCCATGCAGTTGCTAGGAGTCAAAAATTGATTCAAAGGCACAAAAAATAAAAATGAGGTCAACCACAAAGTAGAAGCAACCCTGCTTTTGAGCAGCCTTCTGATTATTAGGTACCTAAAGCAGCCTTTCTCAAAGAGAGGCTATTGAGGTATTTTGGACTGCAATTTCCAGGATTCCCAACTGGCATCAGTATTCTGGTATTGTACTGCCCGCTCAACTTGACACAGGCAACACAGTCTATAGAAGGCCGCTATGCTACATAATGGAAAACTCCTGACATGTCCCATAAAGGCTAGTTATTATTGATTCGAGAAAGCAATGTCTAGGTTACCAAGTTTCAATCCAGAAAGTTACACATAAGGCCGTGGTTGTGGGAAACGTTTGCTTCCCTCCTTTTCCAAAACAAACTCTTTGAAAATGTTAATTAAGGAAACAGATGCCTGTCTTATGCCTGCATTTTCTTCCAGAGACAGGACTCTGAGTCAACACTGTAGCACCATCACATATGATGTAATAGCTGTTTTTAAATGTTAAGGGAGAATTCAGTCACAGATCTCACATGACACAAGTCTTTACGAGGGTTATATGCCTAAAAAGAAGTGCTTATTTGTTGTGAAGTGTGTTGCTTACAATAAGAAAGGAAGAATAAAAGAGGTTTAAACTAGTCAAGATGGTGACTACAACAGCACAAAGATTTGATCACACAGGTAAAGTCACAATCATATGTTTTAACCATCGTCCCTCAAGCATAGGCGCTCCTGCATAGTTATTCATCTTAGTGTCAAACTTTATATTGATTATATTCACACGTATTTGCATTTTGATGCCCTTTCAGTCTTATGCTAATTTGCTGGTAATAAAGAAATCAGTATTCAGTCATATCAATTGTACAGCATGTGGAGTTTCCTTTTTGTATGGTTTGTGCAGTTTTGTCAGGCAGCTGGAAACCTTAAGTGCCTTTTCTTTCTTCCTAGTCTACTTAATTACAGAGATCAACATGGAAAATTTAATTATAATATAATCAGAAGTTCTTCCCTTTATATAATGAAAAGGAGAGTCAAGATGTGCTAATTAGCTTCTCCCTCTGTAGCAGACAAATGTAGCAAGGAGCCTAAATGCAGGTAGCCTCTTTGCAGATCAAGAACTAAAAGGTGCAGAAAAGCTACAATTATAGCAAATTTCTCACAGCAACACTTGTCCTCTAGTTAGGGGATAGAGGGATAGAGGTAAGATAGAGGGATAGAAGTAAGGTGCTCTCAAAACATAAAAGATAACCCGCATACCTATTCATCACATGAGTGTAAGGATAGTTGACTAGGAGCAACTGGTTGTAAACGGTGAGTAAATGATCAGCTAATGTTCAAGTAACATATGATACAATGAGAAAATATAAAGACTAATCAGAACACATCACAGGAAAGGAAATAGTTTACCTATTATGGTCTTTGCATTTCTCCATTCAGAATTTTCTTCTGTTTCTTACATCTGGAATGAACAGAATCTATGTATTTACTGGTACATTTGTGCATTAATGTATACCATTAAAGTTATGAAACTGTGACAAAATAGCTTTCTCCCAATTAGTAAAATGAAAACATAGCTGACCCTGAATTCAGTTCTGATTCTCAGAAAAGCACCTGGATTTGAAACTCTTTAATTTAACTCTAGTTAGTTATTAGTTTCTAGTTGATGGAAAGTTCTTGAAAGCCAATCCTGTTATATTTATTTCCCTTTTAACTTCCCTTGTGACTTCTATGTGCCCCGGCTGTTCCCCATGAAGATAGTCAAATAAATCAAAGAATTGAAGCATTCAATAATCCTATTTTAGTTCCATCTTCCTATAACATTATTGGTCAACACAATGGTTTCTACACATTGTTAAGCCATGCTGAATTGGGTTGAATTGGATTAGGTTAGGCTTTATGCAGTGTGTGAATCTAAACTTTGAGGCCTGTATCCCAGAGTCTGCAATGTGTGAACCACCCTTAATAGATTATTCAACATAGTTAAAATGATTATTTTGTGTGAGGTACAAATCCATCTTCTTACGTTTGTTAATAATGGTACCTTTGATGCTAAAGTCTACTTTATCTCCTTTATCTTAACTACAATATGGCCTAGTACAGGGATGTCAAACTCGATTTCATTGAGGGCCACATCAGTGTTGTGTTTGACCTCGGGGGCCTGGGGTGGGGGTAGCTAGCTCCAGGTCACTCATGTCAGGGGCACCTGTGGCAGCCCGAGCACTCTGCCAGCAAAAATGGACTCCCGAGCTCCATTTTCGGCTGTGATGGCCTCCTGCAACTCTCTGCCAGTGAAAATGGAGCTCAGAAGGGTCACGTGCGATCGATCCTCCCAAGTTCCATTTTCTCTGGCACAGGCACCATGGGCAACTCCTTTGCTGTTTTCAGGATGGCCCTGTAGGACAGATCTAAGCATTCCGCAGGCCGGATCTGGTCCCTGGACCTTGAGTTTGACACCCCTGGCCTAGTATGTGTCTTGTTTCTGCAAATAAGATGCAATTATTTTTAGGCTTACCCATACCCAACGATTAAAAATTAGCTACCAAGTTCTAACTTGTATTAGATTAATATAAAACTTTGGCACGTCTCAAGATGAATGAAATTAACGCAAATGTTATCTGGAACACTTTGAGTTATACAATAATTGACAAAAATAGATTTCCAAGTGTCTGGATCAGAAGATTCTTTTAACACTCTGCCTACTTGGTTTGTCAATCCAAAAATAGATAACTAGAAGACTTGAGGCTATTTTAGTCCCTAATGAACTTTTTTTTATAAGAGTGTTTGGTGATATTTTTCAAACTAATTATTCATAGCTTTCATAGCTAGTTGGAGTTTAGTTTATATTGACCTACAATCTACCATTTCCTGTTTATTGCTAATTTTAATTTAATAGGCTGTATACAAAATATTTGACCAAGTTTCTACCTTTTCCTTATGCATTGTTTATTTTCAGTAATCCCTAAAGACGTATTTTTTTCTCTTGATTACGTGCAAATAAAACTGCATGATGATACCACTTAGCTTAGGAAGAAGTATACTGCAAATACATTTTTCTCATGGGCTCTACTAGGTTTTATGAGCTATTTCCAAATGAAATAGCCTTGTCACAGTGAGCCAGGAAATGGGGGAAGCTATGTACTGAAGTAACTAATTATTTTACTCAATTAGTCATTATAACTTGATGCTCAATTAAAACCCATCTGTGTTATGCTGTAATGTCCAAATTGTTCATTCTCCCTTCAGTATAATATCATAAAACAAATGTGGATGATGCAGAAAATATTTGTGTTCATTACTCATCAGGATAGTTCCCTATGCAGTTGAAGTGGGATGGCAATGAAATTGGAAACAGGGATGGTCATTTGGTCTGGTCTGCATTTAAGTGAACTACACCTTCCAGCATCCCTCACTTTTGGCTAAACTGGCTGATGAGTTATTCAGGAACATCCACTAAGCCACATATTCCCATTCCTGATATAATCTGTTGCTACAAGCAGCTCTTCTTGGATGATCTTCCTGATGTCCCTTCCCTTAACTCTTGATCTTAGGCCTATCGGGCCCCCCAATCTATTCTTGACTTCTGCCTTATGTTTGTAACTCAAATGTATCCTAAATTTAGCCCATGGCAGAGTCTCAATAGTGTTATAACAACCAGTAATAAAAATCTCATTGTTATTGTGGTCTGTTTAAGGCATTTTGCTATCTTAAGTTTTAGAATAACAGAATTGGAAAGGACCTTGGAGGCCTTCTAGTCCAACCCCCTGTTCTGGCATGAATGCCAGCCATTGCCTGTTGCTCTTCCGGGTTCTAGCGCACACATGCTCCCTGGCCAGCTGGTCTTCATATGTGCAGGAGCACCAGAAATTGGAAGAACAGCTCCCTGGCATGCATGCACACGCCAGAAAACTGAGCTTCTGGGTTCCGACATGCACATGCATGCTGTCCAGCTGGTCTTTGTGCATGCATGTATGCCAGAAACTGGAAGACAAGGTGTCCAGCATGCATGTGCATGCCAGGAACCAGAACTGCTCTTATGGTTTCCGACGCTCCTGCACATGCATGCCAAGGAGCTGCTCTTACGGTTCCCGCATGCACAGGCGCTCCCATTTTGGCACTCGACACACACTGCCCTATATCATTTCAGACAAATTGTTGTCCAATCTCTTCTTAGAAAAGAAAACAAGAAAATTCCATACATCTGGATAAACACACTTCTTCAGACAACAAACACCACCAAAGGGGCTCTACAAACACCCACTCCAAAGCCTGGAGGAACAGCCCAATTTTTAAATATTTATTCTTAAAGGAACATCATCAGGGTGGGAAATATTCTCTTCATGATAGCAAAAGTCCTACTTTGGTATCAGTCCTTGAATCTCAGTCTATGTCTCCTAAATTAGTCCCCTGACCTAAGGTAAGTTGGAAGTCACTATTGTCTTCCAACAATGATGTAGTTCAAGTGATTGGGCCTGGCTACCCATTTTGCCTAATGATATGGCTATTCTTCAGCACAAAAACAAAGTGTAATAATGGAGTAAGATTTTTCTGTATCGTATATAGTCTTTTTAAATTGAATTCTTGATTGACTCAGCAGATCATTCATCCATATAGCCAGTATGCTGATGAGTCACTGATTTCTGGGCTCTATACAAGCCCTGTTACTTAAGTTCCTTTTAAATAAGAAGGACTATATAAACAGCCAGAATGGAATTGAAACTTACTCCAAGCCAGGGGTGAAATCCTACCGGTTCGGCCCGGTTCTATAGAGTAGGTTGCAAGCATCTGGTGACGTCATAGAACCAGTCCTGTTAAAACTCTTAAATCTGTTAAATCTGTTGCCATTTTGTGTGCTTTTGCAT
>JANHFT010003726.1:70433-89750 GCA_032467955.1 Pseudoxenodon macrops | reverse complement strand
ATGTATTTGGGGGGGGGGAAATATTAATGTCTAATATAAGTTTCTGCACTGGTATAGGCCTGAGATTTTTTTAATGTGATTTCTGAAGTTTGAATGTAATTATATTTCAAAGCCATTTGAAATGTGCAAAACATGGGGGGGGATGGTGTGTTTACTGTGGTCAAGGGGATAGGGAAAAGATGACAGACAGACATATAATTCTGCATCGTGAGGGGGAATGACCTTTATCACATAATAACAGATGTGTGAAACTAAGCAGAGGAAATTAATTTGAATCCTCCATAGCTATTAACGGATTTGTTCTGAGGGGACCATAGTTTAATGGTGAGAGGTGTGAACATCCTCATTTCTCTTCGTAGAAATTAAATTTTAGTATTATTCTTCTGTGGCAGATGTCATAGTGTCATGGAAGGTATGGGCTTGCTAATTTGCAAGTAGAGAGCAGTTACAAAAGGAAGAAACCAGATACTTATGAGAGAAAGAGGTGTTGAAGAAGACTCAAACCAGCAGCAGTTTATTTGTCTGCTGCTTTATGCTTTTTATAATAAAAAAAAAGATTTTTATAACAAAAGGCTGGTGCTCTATTTCTCTTTCAATGGATGATACCATGTACAACTGAAAGGTGAAATCTTTTATCATGGCTAATTATTTCCCAGCTAAGGCCACTTGTTCTTGGAAATGGCTGTCAAGAGGGAAAAAATTATATAACTTAAATGGCTCTTGAAGGTCTATGCGATTTGTGCAAAGATAATAGTTATGTAAGCTATCAGTTCACCGTTAGCTAAGGAAATCAGTGCTCAGACATCAGTGCTCAGAAATCATTGCTCAAGTCCAGACATTGTCAGTTATCAGACTATTCCTGCAATGCAGCTGTGAGGAAGGGGCTTTATGACCTGAACTAAACTCTTTTCCTCCATCCGGTGCAGGTAGAGACAAACAACTCTGCATGCACAATAAAAACACTGGAGTAAAATAGGAACTGGTTTGCTGTTCTCTTTGCTTTCTTCTCCTCTTCCTCCCTCCCCCTTCCTATTTGTGGATAGCAAAGAAAGGGAATGGATGCTTAACTTCAATAGACAGTCAACGTCTTACTCCTTTACCTTAGTTTTTAAGTGTTTGCATTCAAACCTCGGATTCTTTGTAGATTTCTAACTGTAGCAGTTACTGCTTGCATACCTTTGTAACTAATCAAGTAAAGGAAAAATCCAAAACATTGCATTTTCTTGAGTGCATCTGCTATTTTGTCATTCCAGCTCTGTGTTCAGAACACATAATCCTCAGCTTTAGGCTTACTTTTGGAATTGAAGAAAATAAGTTTATGCCAAGCATTTGCATGGTATAAACGTATGCTTGGTATACTCAGTACCCAATTTGTTCTATGAAGGCAGTCTTTCATTGTTAAATCTCAAGGGAAAGTAATGGCTTATATTCAGATTTATTTGGAGTTAGAGTGAAATAGACATTGTCTAGACAGCATACTAAGAAGCAGAGATGTCACCTGCCAACAAAAGTGCATATAGTCAAGGCTATGGTTTTCCCAGTTGCAATGCATGGCTGTGGAAGTTGGACCATAAGGAAGGCTGAGCGGCAAAGAATTGAACTTTGAACTATGGTGCTGGAGAAGACTCCTGTGGACTGCAAGGCGATCAAACCGGTCAATCCTAGAGAAGATCAACCCTGGCTGCTCTTTAGAAGGCCAGATCCTTAAGATGAAACTCAAATACTTTGGCCACCTAATGAGAAGGAAGGGCTCACTGGAGAAGAGCCTAATGCTGGGAACGATTAAGGGCAAAAGAAGAAGGGGACGGCAGAGAATGAGGTGGCTGAATGGAGTCACTGAAGCAGTCAGTGTGAGCTTAAATGAACTCCAGGGGAATGGTAGAGGACAGGAAGGCCTGGAAGAATGTTGTCCATGGAGTCGCAATGGGTTAGATATGACTTTGCGACTAACAAAAACAGACATTCTCAATCCTGACTATATTGTCTCATCAATTTCAATGACACCATTCTAAGTGTGGATAATCATGTTTGGCTTTGGCATTGTTTTTCATGGCAAAAATGGAAAATTGTTCTTAGGTAAATCTGGACTGTTATCTGAACATGAAGCAGGAATCTCAGTGCATAGTATAGCACTGAACATTTTTAAATGATTTCCCTTTCCCTATATGTAATTGTCATCTAATTATGCCTTCCCACCATGATACCTCCAAATATCTTGGGCTAAAATTCCTGCAAAATTGTCATTCAAAACTAATGTTACCATCATTGGAAGAGAATTCTGGAATAGGTAGGAAAATACATCTGGAGAGGTTCTGGTTGTGGGACAACTAATTTAAAGTATACCAGGATTACTAATGTGGAATATATCATATCCTGGATATTTTTTCTGTAATATTTGTAGCAAATGCAAGAACAGTCATTAGCAACAGCCATTAACAAAAGCTGCACTTTCACTTTATAAGCAGGGATCTGAAAATAATAGAAATGGATTTCTAAATGACAATAACACTCCCTTTCAAATCTGACCTTTGCAGAGAGAGAAAAAAAGACAGGGAAAATGGCAATTTTTCTGCCATTTCCCCATGGAAAAATTATTCAGGGGTGGGGTATAGAGTTTAGAGCTCTGCAGAGATCTGGGTTCAGAAAGCAAGAAGTGATTCATAGCACTTTTGAATATGTGCCTGGTATCTGTCAAGAAAACCTTAAATCAACTGCATCTTTTTCCATAATGATAAACAAAGAAAACTAAGATGTTTAGCAAATATGCATTGTTTTATAACACCATACTATAATGTCATGACCAGCATTTTAGAACAACAAGAAAGGACAGGACAGCTGATCTGGCAATCTATTTCCAGTAAATCCTGAGGCAGTTTATATGGGTTCTGAATGACCCTGAAAGGCCCGTGCCTTAGAAATTAGACTTCAATGTTCCTGGCCACAATCGTAGTCATGAGCTAAATCTTGAGAAGCATCCATTTTCTCTGTAACAGGATAATTGGATACAACACTAATTGTAAGCACACAAACAAACAAAAACAATTTATCCATGTCCTGTTCTGCAGGCTCACCTTGTTTTGTTCCCAGAATTAAACTTTCTACTTCTTCAAAGTAAATCCCAACTAAACTTGCAATACTTAGCATCACCTTTCTTATTAGCATCTAGAACATATATTTTTTATTTTTCATAAAAATACTTGTAATTGCCCAATCACTGTCTGCAAATAAGGTTTCCAAGAAATTGACTGTTTGGGTGTTGGTTCATTCATTCTCTCTTTTGAATGGATGGCAATTTTGCTATGAAGAGCAAGTGCAAACTGTCTTTTATATGTCATTTAATGACTATAAATTGTTTTAAGATGATTTAACTTGGCATAAATCCCATCTATATAAATGAGACAGATTAGGCATTGAAATTATAGTTGGTCTAAATTGCAGACATTTCTTTCATGGATAGTTTATCCCTCTCACAATTCTCTTGATTGTCCTTTGTGCTGTTACCTGTCTTAATAATCACTACTTCAGTTAATGACAAATAATATGTTTTCCATTTGTCACCAGGTGATGGAGCTAATGACGTCAGTATGATCCAAGTGGCTGATATTGGTGTGGGGATTTCTGGTCCAGAAGGCATGCAGGTAATTTATGTTTACTGACAAGTGCAGGGTAGAGTTAAGTCCATATGCTTCTGTATGTCTAAAAATACTCATCTTGTTTGTTAGCTGCAACAGGCTGATTGAAGCAGACACTGACAATTTCAGAGGTCTTACTTTCTGCTTCATGACTGATGAGACACACTTATTAAATGAAAGTAATTCACTAATTTATCTAGTAATCTCTTTTTTAGCAATCTCTTTTCTACACCAGTTACATTCATCTATCTAATAAGAAAGCTTTTGCACACTGAAAATGTTCTCTTCTTTAACTCCAGATTCTTTTCTAGGTTCTTGTAAAAATACCTCTCAATAGGCAACATTAATAAGCAAGTTAAATGACATTTTCTCTTTTTACAAACACTATGGACTCTCATTTCTATCATTTGTAAACCAGTGATATCAGTGGATTTCTAACTGCCATCTAAATTGTGATATGTCATTTCTATAGTTTAAAAAGCATCGTTCATAAATAACGTCACTTTTAATTGTTCTTGCATTGAAGGCTGTGATGGCAAGTGACTTTGCAGTTCCAAAGTTCCGATATTTAGAGAAACTCCTCCTTGTGCATGGCCACTGGTGCTACTCCCGACTTGCCAACATGGTGCTGTATTTTTTCTACAAAAATGCAGTAAGTATAGTAGTTTGTTTTTGTCTTTGTTCCTATATCTTGTTCCTGGATTGCAACAAGCTGAAAAGCCTGCCTGTGATGCTTTCCCTTTGATCTCAATTAGTAATTACATAGTGCATCTTCAGAACTTTAAATATTCAATATGCATTCTAGTTAAGACACCTCCGAAGAATTTGAAATAGATTGCAATACCCTAGCATGAAAGGCAGCCAAAACTAGATTATTTTGGTGCTCTGGGCTAGTTTTCATAGCTGTCTAGAACAAATTCACATTGGTGATTCTGAACTAGAACTTCCTGTATCATCCAGACCTGAAATGACCAAATGATGTTAACAACATGTCTACAATGAACAATTGTCCCATATTGATAGAACACTATTCTTCTTAAAGTTATGGGATAGTTTTCTGGGTACATAAAATGGTTTAATTATTAAATTCGTAAGTTTTCAGAAGAAGTGATTGCAGCTGAGATGAATGATATATTGAGTGCAGCTGAGATCAGTGCAAGGTAAAAATCATACCCACACACAAGTTTGCTCCTTAAGAACAGTGTGATTTTTCCCCTAATGGACATGTACCTCATATCCAAATTACTGTTCTGTTGCTTAGACTATGCTTCAGTAAATCATTCTTATTAGTCCAATAATAACTTCATTCATGGGGAATACTGTCACATTTTAGCACTTTTTCAATAATCCTTCCTGTTACAATTATATTTATGCAACTTGATGGGGAAAGAGGCTTAGGCAAGGAAAATGGAATTTAAAGCAATGGGATCCATCTGATTTGTTCCATAAGATGCAAGAACCTGTAAGTCTAAAAGAAGACCTTATCTGTACACCTAGTAAAGTTAGTCCTTTATAGTTCCTGTGGTGATTAGTGGCTAATAATTTATGTAAGTTTCTTTTGACAGTATTTCACTTTCTTTTAGAACCTTTTTTCCAATATAATGTTACAACCAAAGGAATTTTATTTATTTATTTATTTATTTATTTGTTTGTTTGTTTATTTGTTTATTTGTTTGTTTTTTTGTTTGTTTATTTATTTATTTATTTATTTATAAGTTACATCAGCATTCATTAAAGAAAAAAGAAAGATGGATCTGGTTAGACCAGACTAAGAAACTAATGCCATATAGGTCAGGAGTTTTATTTTAACTACATTAGTAACAGAATCTTGCAAGTCTGATTGTGCTTCCCCCCTCCGTTTAGCTCTGTGAGAATTAGAAAGAGTCTTTTCTGAGACATTTTTTCAAATTACAGTTCTGCCCCAGATTAGGGTTTCCTTTATCTGATTGTAGCCTGGTAGTGACACTTTCTCCTATCCATCAAGGCCATTTTCTTGCGAAGGGAAGGGGAAAGGGGAAGGAAGGAAGGAAAGAAGGAAGGAAGGAAGGAAGGAAGGAAGGAAGGAAGTTCATAAATGTTAAGAAAGAATGTGGCAGAACATTAGGCTCTTGTGATGAAAAGTGGGAAACAGTTGAATTGGGAAACAAAGCCAGGTGAAGGAGTAAAAGGTAACATGGAGGAAGAAACCAGTGATATGCAAGTAGAGGTTGCAGTGAGTCAGAGTTTTAGTTGCTGTAATAATTTCAAGTGCCCAATTCCATATCATTCTAAGGAACAAATGCTATAATTACACATTATCCCTTGTTTTAAAAGTTTTTGGGCTGGCAGTGTTTGTTAAAATGCAGATGGCTGGCATTTACAAGATTAGCAGACCCTGCTGTGTGACAGGGAATCATGTGCAGAAGAAACAAAATGTGTAAATTTGATAACAAGAATAAGACGTGCAATTTAGGAATATTTTATGGAGCGCATTTGACAGATTTCAACTTTACAGGATCCGCCGTATTATTTTTAACTCTCCAATCAGCCAGAATTTATCACACTGCATTTGAAAGCAATATCAACATCAAAATGGGGCTTGCAACAACAAAACCAGACTTTATTTCCTGCAGCAAAATTGGAAGGATACATTGGAATGACCCAACTGCAAATGAATACAATTATATCTTACAATCTTAGAATCATATGAAGCTAACCATGCACCAGGAAAATACAACAATCCAAAAATAAACCCTGTGTCAAAAACAAGCTACAAGATATGCATGACTGCTTTGTAGTTAAGATGGTCTTTCTGATCCTCATAATCTATTAGTCATTCAGTTTATCCATGTGTGTAATTATTAAATGACCACAGATCTATACATTTCAAATTAGCTTGCATGTAAACATGGATACATCACAAAAAGCTGCATGATGAGAGTGAAGAGAGAAATCCTTGTTCCAAAGCCAATTTGAACCAGTCAAAAGCAATACTGCCCTCTTTTTTTCTACAGCATAAAATCTAATGCCTAAAATCATCAGAAAAGTGGACCAATTTGATATGAGGCTTCAGTTTGCCCTGTATCACGTAAAAATAGATAATATAAATGATGTTACAAAATATTGAAATAAGCAGAATAAAACATCAGTTAAATTTAGAAAGCCTGAGGAAAAAGAAGTAAATGAAAGATGCTTCACAATCATCCCAGTGGTTGCTATAGGTCATTCTAATGATCTAGAACAGGGGTGGGGAACGATGGCATCTTTTATGACTTGTGGATTTCAGTTCCCAAAATTCCTAAGCCAGCCGTGGGAGTTGAAGTCCACAAGTCAAAAAGGGGCCATTGTTCCCCACTTCTGGTCCAGAAGGACATTCCAAAGCCAGTGTGCATAGAGATGGAATCCCTCAAATAATAAGGAAGCCTGGGTAAGGACTTAGGTCAAGAACTAAGAGAATTGGCAAATAAGGTCAAGATTGGAAAGCCTTCAAACATTGTAGTCTTCAAGCCAATTAACAATCATAAAGATCAAGGCCACCATTGGAACTGAACTCAGAAATACAACAAGCATGCATTGTTAGGAATTGATTTTTTTTATTGAAAAGACAGTGCCATATCAGGCTAACAAGATGAATAAAGCAGAGCCAGAGAGGGATCCATGTTAAATCTTAACATACAAGCTAATAACTATAATGGTGCTATGTTAACAGTAATTACAACAATATAACCACACACAAAAATAAAGAAAAGAAATGAAAACTTCAACTAAATTTCTACTTACATTAGCTCATTTACAAGTTTTTCCATATGATATCCATAGTTTTATACATCTTTGTTGTGCTGACATTCATAAAGTTCCCTCTTGTCTCTACCCATTCATAAAATTTATTCCATGTCCTGAAATATTTCAAGTCTTCTTTATCTTTAATTTTTAGAGCTAATCTGTCCATTTCCGCACAATCCCAAATTTTCCTAATTATGTCATCATCCGATGGGATGTTCACATTTTTCCAATATTTAACATAGGTAATTCTAGCTGCCGTCAATATATATAACACTAAATAAATGGTTGCTTTGTCGTAACTTTCCGACAATATACCTAAAAGGCACGTTTCTGTTTTGAACTCAATATGTTGCTCAGGTATCATTTCTAACCATTTGTGAATTTTCTCCCAGTAACTCTGTGCTTTCTTACATGTCCACCACATGTGGTAGTATGTTCCTGGAGTCTGGTTACTGGTTAGGAATTGATTTAAAATGGCAACTGCCTTTCCCATAGAGAACTCGATGTAAAAGTTTCCCTTGCCAAATTCAGTCCTAGTTATGTGAAGAAAAGCAAATTGTGATTACTTCCTCTACCACAGTATGAAGCCTATTCTCCATGAGTAGGAAAAGGAAAAGGCTGATTATCCACTTCTTCTTTAGGAACACAGAAATAGATTCCTAAAAGTGCAGTTGGGTTTAGTAGGCAAGGGTTCAGAAAGAAGTTCCTCCACCAACTCCGATTAAGACCATGGACCAGAACGTTCTATTTCCAAAGACAGATTATCTTCCCTGCTACTGGTTTGGCATTATAATTCATCTTCAGAGCCCATTTACTTAAAATTAGTTCATAGTGACATTCTGTTCTCAATGTAGATTAAAAGCTGTTCTTAATGTAGGTATAAAGCAAAAATTAAATGTCTTCCTGATCAAGTAACTTTCTATAATATCATATTTATTAAAAATGCATATATCCATCATCTTTACCTGACAAGAATGATTATAGCTTATATGCTTTTTAGTTGCATGAAAAGAAATTTATGTATGTATGTACATATGTACACACACACATCCAGTTCTCTAAGGGCAAGACACACACACTCATATATGGAAAATTATACATTAAGCATATTTTTTTTGCAATAGCCTTTCTGAAGGCCAATGAGGGGAAATGCTTAAACAAGTACACAGTGAGTGTCTACTAAGTAACCTGTATACACAGGGGTGGGTTCTAACTTAGCTCACTGCCGGTTCACTGCCTCCCGCACTGCGTAGGCGCGCGCATGAGCAGTAGAAAAAAATCCCTCCCCCAAAAAAGGCCAAAAACAAGATGGCAACACATGTGCCGGAAACTCAGCTTTTGCGCATGTGCCGAAGAAAAAAAAAAGTTTTTTTTTAAATTCAAAAAAAAGATGGCGGGTTCCACAGACCAGAAACGGCTCCGTGACGTCACCAGCGGCATACTACCTACTCGGTAGAACCGGTCTGAACCGGTAGGAATCCACCTCTGTGTATACATCTAGAAATGTTTATGTCATTTGCATTGTAAAAGTAATAGCACTACATTAGCTGTATTAATAACAGAAGTGTGTTAAATTGTTTTGTTTCAGACTCAGGACAAAATAATCCAACACTTGAATTTACTTGAAAGATTTTGAGTCATAACGAACAATAGAAATATGTCATTCCTTTTAGTTTTAACAGTAAATGGGATAGTAGTCTATAGTGCGTGTTATCTAGCTACCAGAATGCACATTTTCACATCTTTCAATGAAGATTTATAGCAGACTGCACCCCATAACAGTTCTCTACTGGTTTCTCATAATTGGTGGTATAATTTACAATTCTTCATTCCATTTGATTACAATTTTCTGATGCATTATATCTAATATTTGTTCCAGATCATTCAGATTCTTGGGCAAAATTTGGTACTTTACTACACAAAAGCACTTGTAGATCATGCTCCTAAATCATACATCTTATACCTCTACCATTTCCACAAAAGGTTTTTTATGCATTGATTTGTAAATATATTAACCAATAAAGGAAACATTACCTATCCTTGTCTTATTCCCTACTTGATATTGAACCATTTTGTTAAACATTTCATTTGTGCTTTATTTTCCATAGACGGTGTATAATCACATTCAGCAACCAACTTGCAACTCCAAATTCACACAGAACATACCATAATACAAGCCAATTCACTGTCTCTAAATCAGTAAACTCACAATAAACTTTCTTTTTCCCAGCAATATATTTCTTAACAATAAATATTTTTGGTACAAATAACCGTTGTGTAGAATATGACATATACTTAGAGAAAACTCAATAAATTAGCTGTGTCTGATTAAATTCCTACATGAGTCTTAAGAAGAAGAGAACAAGTGATGTCATTTTCAGCACCAAACTACCAGCATCTTGTCCTCTCTCCCATGATTGGGAGGTTCAGCCTCTTTTTCTCTTCAAATCAATCATTAGGGAGCCAAAATTCAGGCAATGTCTGAACAGGTAGTCCTCGACTTACAACAGTTCATTTGAAGTTACAACAGCACTGGAAAAAAGTGCCTTATGACCATTTTTCACACTTACAACGATTGCAGAATCCCCATAGTCACATGATCAAAATTCAGATGCTTGGCAACTGATTCATATTCATGGCAGTTACTGTGCCCCTGGGTGATGTGATCCCCTTTTGCGACCGTCTGACAAACAAAGTCAATGGGAAAGCCAGATTCATTTAACAACTGTGTTACTAATTTAACACAGTTAACTGCAGTGATTCACTTAACAACTATGGCAAGAAAGGTCATAAAATGGGGCAAAATTCACTTAACAAATGTCTCACTTAGCAACATAAATTTTGGGCACAGTTGTGCTCATAAGTCAAGGACTACCTGTAATGGTGAGGGATTTGGCAGTATGTGATGAGTCAGATGAAGAACACTAGAACTAGACTTATTTTATTAATTTCAATACATTCGTGAAAAAAAGGAGATATCCTACTACAATTTTATACATAAATATGCTGCTTGCAAATATTAAAGATTCATCCAATTCCATTTTAAATTGTTTTTATCAGATTTTAGTAATAATTTGTGACTGGAACTCTGCACTTTGATATGGCCCATGGGCTAATCAATAAAGTGAACTTACTAACAATTCATGTTTTGTCTTTTTCTTTTTTTTTTAAGATGTTTGTCGCCCTTCTTTTCTGGTACCAGTTTTATTGTGGATTTTCGGGGTCATCAATGATTGATCAGTGGTACCTGATCTTCTTTAACTTATTGTTCTCATCCCTTCCTCAATTGATTGTTGGAGTTCTTGATAAAGATGTACCTGCAGAGACATTAATTGCTATGCCTCAGCTCTACACAAGTGGCCAGAAGATGGAGGTAAAATGTGTTCATTTCTGCATTTTTCAGGGCCTAAAATGTGATGTGAAGATCATTCTTCTTTTTTAATTTTAGCAAAACCACTAGAACTGTGATGGCGAACCTATGGCACACATTCCACAGGTGGCACGTGGAGCCATATCTGAGGGCATGCGAGGCATTGCCCTATGTCAGCTCCAGCGCACATGCATGCTCTGGCCAACTGATTTTTGGTCTTCCTGAAGCCTGAGAAGAGTGAAAAATGGTCCAACGGGCCAACCGGACATTCAGAGGCTTCAGTGAGGCCTGCACGCATGCACAGAGGGGCAGCGCAGGGGTGGTGGTGGTTGTATACGCATGCACGGGGAGGGAGGGCATTGTATTATGGGTGTGGGCACGTGTATGCGCACTATCGCACACGCACACACCCTTTTGGCACCCGAGCAAAAAAAGGTTCGCCATCACTGCACTAGAGCCTTGGGATTCTTGAAAAGGATAACGTTAAGGCCCATCTAAAATTCTCCTGCAATGTATAATGATATATCATGCAATATAATTGTTATTTATTTATGTACAATATTTATATTTATATTCATCACAAACTCTGGGTAGCTCCCAATCAAAAATTAAAAGAACACAAAACCATATTAAAACTATTAAAACCAAAGGCATAAAAACAAAATCTAATGCCAAATCAGACTCTGATGTGCAGTCACCTCACCTTATTCCTGGACTTAGGGGAAAAGCCAGGTCTTTAGTGCTTTATGGAAGTCTAGTAGGGTAGTGGCCTGCCAAACTTCAGGGAGAAAGGTATTCCATAGGGCAGGGACTACCATGGAAAAGGCACACTTCCTAGCTCCCATCAGATAACAATCTTTTAAGAAGGGAACTAGAAGCATGATCACACTATCTAGCCAGGTAGGATGGGTAGATTACCTTAGGGAAAGACAGTCCGGCAAATAATCTGGCCCTGTTCCATATAGGGCTTTACTTTGAGCAGTACTTTGAATTGCACCCTGAAAGAAACTGGAAATCAGAGCCACTCAGGACACAGAGGTGTTAAATGGGCAAACCCAGGGGCTCCTATCACAGTGTGTGTGCTGCTGCATTCTGGACTAGTTGAAGTTTCCAGATAGTCTTCAAGAGCAGGTCTATGTAGAGCACATTGCAGTAACCCACATGGGGTGAAACCAGGGCATGAGTGACTGTGACCAAGGTCTCCTGGTCCAGAAAAGGATGCAGAAGGTGAATCTGTGCAAAAGTGCCCCTAATCATGGCTGCCTCCTGGCCCTTAAGCAAGGGTCATGGATCCAGGAGGACCCTCCAGGTTGTGCAGCAGCTCAGTCCAGGGAAGTGCACCCCATCCAGAGTTA
Source organism: Pseudoxenodon macrops (assembly GCA_032467955.1). Lineage (NCBI taxonomy): Eukaryota > Metazoa > Chordata > Lepidosauria > Squamata > Pseudoxenodontidae > Pseudoxenodon > Pseudoxenodon macrops. The sequence goes on along the minus strand of JANHFT010003726.1, from coordinate 77,631 downwards.
TGATGAAATATCATCTGAACCTGGAGAGCAAAAAAATCCATAGCCACTCTGTCTTGCCAGGGTTAAGTCAAAACCGATTCCTCATCATCCAGACCCTTACATATTCTAAGCACCTGGCCCAACCCTGTCCAGCTACGGGTGGAGATACATAATTAGGTATCAGCAACATACTGGTGATATGAGATCTGATACTGATGGACGACCTCCCCTGGAAGTTTCATGAACTGTTAAAAAGGAGTGGCAAAAAGCTCAAGTTCTTGGGCACCTCACATTGCAGGGACCTAAGATTCAACTTCTCCACCAACGGAACTGGCCCCAGAAGAAAAAGTGCCACTATTGTAACAGTGTTTATCACTGCTAGCATCCAAAGTCAGTCCAGAAGGATATCATGATTGATGGTATTGACAGCCACTGAGAGGCCCAAGAGGGCTGCCGGTCGGCTAACTGAAGATGCAACAAGGGTACTAGAAAAGTAATGCAAACCTTGTTCAAATTCAGCATACTTATATGTATTAATAAAGAATTTGGGCATTATAGTACCATTAGGCATACTGACTTCCTAACTTTTAACAGGTAGCCAAAAAGTAAAATAATTCTACAAGGTAGAAAATAATTCCTACCCTCTTCTTCTCAGGACTGTATATTTTGACAGCAGAATACAGTGAAGATTGAGGCCGGAATACATTTCTAGATTTTCACATTGGAAATAGAGGATAATACCAAACAATGAATTATGTATGTGGTCTTATTCTGCGAGTTAGCTAAATGATTTCACAAGAAAATAAGAACTTTCCAAGTCTCTGAGTAGTTACTATAAATGTTGTCCAGAATAGCCAGAAAGAGACCTTTGGAAAAATTCAGATGGCCTTGATCCTGTCATCATTTAGAAATACTTTTAAATAATATGGAATAAGGAAAATGGAATGTAATAATTATGAATATGTTGATCTGTATTGAAATGTATGATACCCAGGCACCACACTATTCACACAAGGATATGTATACATTAAAAAAACTTGATTTAAAAAAAAGAAATACTTTGATCTGGGTCAGGATGTTATGTGACCCCTTTTTAATATGTTTGATGTGAGTTGCCTCCAAGGTGATGTGTCTTAATAATTTCTGTTACGTTCTGTGGTTCTATCCCTCACTGTCAAATGGCACAAATATCTGGATGATAAGATCAGTTGTGCATGAAAAAAAGTAAAAATTTATTGAGATGCATATGGCTACTGCTACTAGGGACATAATGTATAATTACCATAATTAAAAATGATTCATTAAATCCATAGTGTTTAATTCCATTTTATATTTATTGAAATTTATTGAAATCAACAGAAGCTAGACCCTAACTCATTTGCCTGCCTGAACTAAATGCAGCTAACTTGTTTGGATTCAACATCCTTAATGTCACTGTCAGTCACAGGAGCCACATTCAGGAATTGAGATACATCACAGATCACTTCAGAGTTTGACCTGTAATGTCTTGTCAGGACTGAAGTGGGGTTGTAATGTCCATTGTACGGGAGATGGATAATCCTTTCCCTTTTTCATGACAAACTGGCTTAGAAAAAGAAAGAAATCTGAGCTGCTTCCAAAAAGACTGGCAATTGCCTTATACACAAACTAAGCCTATCTAATATTTCTGAGCCAGTCATTCCAAACCTATTCATCCTGTTCAAACGTCTTTGATCCTCCAAATAATCCCTGACTTACTCTTCCAGCTCTTTAATACCATCTCTATTACTATCCCAGGTAGGAGGATAGCAGGTTCAGCGTGAGCCTCAGGAAAAACAGTCTGATCAGGTGGCCTTTAGAAAATGTATTTTTAGTCAGGACCTTCAATAGGTAGGATAGTAGAGGAAGATAAGTGTGTGGCCCACTTAGCTATGTTTGAAAGGGAAGGGCTTTGGAAAATGTTGGGCTGGGTTGGAGCAGGTCAAACTGCCAAACATATTGGATAGGAATGCTTCTTTGGCTCAGAATATGATTTGTATTAAAACAGCTTTTCTAGATGAAATCTCTACATGAACTCTCTTGCTTCTTTTAATCACTGAGCTGTTTTTTTTTCTTTTTGAACAAGAAGTGGTTCATTAGAGGTAAAGCTTTCACTCTGCCTCCCCCATTACAGGAGTACCAGCCGCATATGTTTTGGATGAACATGATTGATGCTCTCTATCAAAGCTTGGTTTGTTTCTTCATCCCTTACTTTGTAAGTTATCAGTGGTAAACATGCTCCAATCCTTCTGTTCTTGAATCGTGGGTGTGGGGGAAGAAGCCAGGCGTGGCAAACGTATGCAAGTGAAACTAAGTTTGCTGGGAGGGTCAGTTTGGTATTTATGACTTGGATTATTGAAGCTGTGGAGGCAAAAAGACATTCAGAATTATGGGTTATTGATACAGATAACCCAAATTGCTGCTACTGGGACATAAGGACCAGCAGTTGGAAAATGGCTTTATGTGCACATCCAATGACTGTAGGAGAAAAGCTGGCAGAGCTGGGGGCAAAATTATGTGTGCCATCAGTTTAGCATAATTGTGTTCCCACAAGTACTCCAAGTCCTGTCCCCCCCCCACAAATTCCGTTGACCCTTACCTGGTGACAATTTAGTGTTGAACTTTAATTGACCAGACTCTTGTGCATTTTTGTTGTTAGTTACCGTAGTTGCAAAGTCATGTCCAACTCATCGCGACCCCATGGACAACGTTCCTCCAGGCCTTCCTGTCCTCTACCATCCTCTGCAGTCCATTTAAGTTCACACCTACTGCTTCAGTGACTCCATCCAGCCACCTCATTCTCTGTCGTCCCATTCTTCTTTTGCCCTCAATCTTTCCCAGCATTAGGCTCTTCTCCAGTGAGTCCTTCCTTCTCATTAGGTGGCCAAAGTATTAAGATATAGCACAATTCAAATTTATTCTAAACATTTATCTACATTTCTATATCATTTTTGTATCTGTATTAGATACATTATTGTATCAGTTTCCCAATGCTTTTCCTTATCTAACCAAAAATTGGCTCATTCACATGCAGTAGATAATTATGACACTGATCTTTAGAGAACTAAGTTTGCAAGAGTATAAAAATCTTTAGGAAGAAAAAGAAACTTCACCAAATGGAAGTCGCACCCCTCAGATAGCAACGATATGCCATAAAATCTTTCTCTGTACATCTACTCTAATGGAAAGTTATGAAAAGTATCAAATTGCCTAAGTATTTCCTGAATATGTGTTAATAATCACAGTGAAGCAGTTGTGTTAATAAAGTCTAAGCAGCAATTCATAACATCACTATAACATGGCTGGGCTTTAACTACCAACAGTTGTGTCAAATAGGTACTCTTCAAAACTTCCAGCATGTCAGCTGCCAACAAGATACTATTGTAATAGGAATTTCTACACCACTCCCCCTAGCGTGCAGCCAATGAAATAAAGGCTGGCTGGATATAAGATTGCAAACATTTCCCCTCTGTTTCATACCTTGCTTACGCTTAAACTAGCCATGGGGCTTTTACTCAGCCGAATTTACGATTCTTTCTATGGGATGGAGGCTCGTATTCTTCTCCTAGGCCTGGACGCTGCTGGAAAAACAACTCTTCTCTACAAGCTGAAGCTGAATGAAACAACTTTCACCATCCCCACGGTTGGCTTCAATGTAGAGGCAGTTCAGTCCTTCAACAACATCACTTTCACCATGTGGGATGTTGGTGGACAAATGCGCATCCGGGCTCTATGGAAGCACTACCATACCAACACAGATGGGCTGATTTTCATGGTGGACAGTATGGACTATAATCGTTTTGAAGAAGCCAGGCTGGAGTTGGAGTCATTACTGGAGGCTGATGATTTGCGAGGGGTGCCTTTGATGCTACTAGCCAACAAACAAGATTTGCCTGAAGCACGGCCTTCCATGGAAGTGGCAGAAAGGATGGGAGTGAGGAAAATATCTGGACGCAAGTGGCGTATTCAGGGTTGCTCTGCTGTAAGTGGTGTGGGGATCCCTGAGGCTATGGAAAAACTAACTGAGATGGTCAAGGCATATCGCAAAGCTAAGCGGTCCATCTGACTTCAACATATGAAGAACACAAGGCTTTCTCAACTTTTTTCTATTTGCAGCAGAGACTTTAAAAAAGCCTTTTGAATCCCATTTATTCTTGATTCTCTTCATGGGCCATATGAAAAAAACATTCTTTGACATTGGGACTGCTCTTCGGTACAGTATAAAGCTCTGTTGGACTACCAATTGGACTTTTAAAAAAATGCAGCTTGCCGTCTTCATCCTCATACTGAGCCAAGCTGAGAATTCCAAGACTTAAATAAATGAGACTCTAGTATCAACATTGGAGGTTTTTTAAGAGGACTAGTTTATTTTGAATCACTAACATGTTAATTCTTCTGCTGCATTGTGGTAATTCTAGTTGTATTAAGAAAGTTGATGGCTTGCTTCATATATAAAAAACTTATGTAACAATAAATAGATTGCATGTCAAAACTGGTGTTTCTTCTTTGATGTTTGGGTAAAATGTTATCATTTATTCGCCACTCATTTTATGTTCCTTTGGTCTTAAGCATTTTACTTCTCTTAGTTCATGTGTTTTTGGAAGATGCTGGTTATTTTGAAGAGGAGAGGAGCATAGTTTCCCTGATAAAAGTTCATAATTCATTTAGCTTTGAAGACTTCCCAGCTATTTAGGACACACACCCATTTTAGGGTTCTATGCTAGCCTAAAAGTATCATTACTTTAAAATTGCATTAGCTTTATCTCATGGGTTCCTTAAAGGATAAGTATTTTTTTCAAGACCATATGGAAACCTGAAAATTACCGGTAATTAGGAGTGAGGTGCTGCATTTATGCAAGGTCCAAAGGCTTTCCCTGAAATATTTTTGAAGCATGCATAGCCCTAATAATATATATTAAAAAGACTGATGCTAGCTGATGAAAACTGGCTACATTTCATTATAGAAGCCTTGCTGATTTTATATAACCTTTTACTAGGTTGCATATCTTTTTCAACTTTTTCTTAAATTGAAGTTCAATGCCTTCATTCCTCTTCGTCAAAACAATAGTGTTAAAAGAAAGCACCAGAAGGTTGAAACAGTAAGAGAAGTGGCAGAACCTGGAGGCACAGTTAAAAGAGGGATCAACCAAGAATTCTAGGTAGCCACTACGGTAGCAAAATGAGTACAACCCCCTTTAATCATTGGCTCTATCAGGTTAGTTAAGAAAATTCTGCTGCCTAGCTATGATTAACTTAGTTTCATTGGACCTTGTATGGACCTGATCTTTCACAACTGACAATTCAATAATTATTAAGTTTAGTAAATTGCAGAGAAAAGTTTCTGGTGCAAAGCATTAGTGATCAATTATAAAGTTAGTTACTTTTTTATACTTTCATTGTAGTCCGTACTATTCCAGTTCTAAAAGTCACAGAGCTTCAGAAAGAAATCTAGACATGTAGGAAGTTGCTATGTATTGTTAAAACAGTTGGATTTATGTCTGATGAATTTTTTTATGTGGAATTTGGGGGATAGGGTAAGGGTTGTGATTGATAACACTATCATAGAATGGTGACCGATCACCAGTTTACAGAGATGCTCAACTAGCTATATTATAGGGAACTGCAGTTAGTTTGGATTGACTCAAAATGGTGATAGGCATGCATCGTGGTTTGATGCAAACATTCTGACATTTAACACAAGTATTTAAGGGGACCATGCTGCATGTTTCATCGCTCATCTCTCTTACAAAACCTATACAATTTCCTGGCTTGTTTGAAGCATGGATAGAGATTGGGAACCTTTAATGTCAACTATTGTCCAAGCCTTTTAAATTAATGAATGTGCAAGACTTTATAAGTTCAATAACTTATCAATAGAGCGTGAATTAATTACTTTGAGTTCAGTATGAGCAAGTAACATACAATTTTTGAAAGAGTACTTGCATTTGGGAATGTAGTTTCACTGTTTCTGCCAAAATAGGCAAACTTTGTATAGAATATTGTAGCTCCTACCAGACAAGATGAGCTGAAATGTAGTTTCTTTTACAATTAATCTTCTGGTTGCCTGATTGCTACATACCAAAGATAACACTGCTCAATTTAGTTAGTTCCCTAAGCCAAGCCTTTTCCCCAGATCAAATTCCATGGTTACTTAACATACTGCCATCAAACAGATTGATTCTTCAGACTTTTAGCTTAAAAATCCATGAAAGAAGCTGTTCATTTTTGAGCCACCACTTTTTATTTAATGATTCCAGGATGTTGGCTTATATCAGCAAATAAAGTTATCTCAGCAATATACAATGATTTTTGGCATAACAGATTAACAGAACTTCTCTATGGTTGTGCATTTTTCTTGCTTTACATACTTGACATCCAGAAGGGGGCGAAAAAGTTTCATTTCTGCAGGCTGAGAACAAAACGTTATTTCTGTTTTGTTTTTGCAACTAGTGAATGAACCCTGCTTGTCATGGTGGCTACGCATACTGTTTGAATTTGCACACAGCATATTTCTTGCACATGAATCATGGCTAGTTAGTGTGATTTAGTATATTGTGTGAACCTGGACTGTTTAATTAATTTACAATTCACTGTATTATGGTTTTGGAAACCAAATTAAAAAATGTGGTGTGAATTCAGCCATTCTCTTTGAAAAAAGAGTCTTAAAACAACCTGTTCCATAGTTAAACGTAACTTGTCTTATTAAAATAATTCAAAAACCCAATTATGTATAACTGTAATTAAATACCAATATATTAAATGGAAGCATCAATTGGAGGTTAACATTTCTAAGTTAGATTTTACTTAAGGTATTTTCTGAGTTTCTAACCTTTGGAATTTACTCTGCTAATGGACAAGGATACAACCCATTGTTGTTATGTATAATAGCCAGACACTATGAATTAATAGTGGAGCAAACTTTTCCTTCCTATAGGTTTCTCTCCTCTTTGCAAAAGTGTTTTTGCAAAGAGCAGTGGGGCATGAATGCAGGAGCTCTGGAGATCTTCAAAAGGTAAGTGAGCGATCAGTGATGGGGTTGGTGCGGAAAAGACCCAAACAGCTGTGGGGACCCCAAGGTGTCAGTAGTGGAACATGGGATATCTCAGTGGGTGGGGAGAGGACTTGGGTGGCCAGAAGCAGGTGGTCTTGTTCCTGCCCTAGGCTCCCTTGCTTTCCCCCACTCCTGAGGTACCCCATACAC
>JANHFT010003726.1:19801-32702 GCA_032467955.1 Pseudoxenodon macrops | reverse complement strand
GAGGCTATTGGCGGCAGAAGGCGGTCTCGTAAATAGCCCGGTCCAATGCCATGGAGCGCTTTAAAAGTGGCTACCAGTATAAAATCTACCACTTGGATAAATCTCAAACAGACGTCATTGAGCAGATACTATTCTTCCCCGCTATACTGAAGGAAGAGTAAAGATGGTGGGCAAATTCATTTTCTTCACATTTTAATATAAGCTTATTTTAACTTAACCAATATACGCATAACAAATTCACATTTTGAAACTTAACTCTCGCCATTCTCCAATTTTGCACTGCAGTTTGCTAACAACGGAAAATATTCTGTAGAGTAAGAAGAGATTCATACAAAAAAATATAAATATTCCTAGAAAAAGTATGAAATCTATTAGGAAAAGCAACAAAATTCACCCATGCACAAACACATGAATATATACATACTGTACAAAAAACAATCAAAACAAAACAGAAGCCATTTGGAAAATGTTATTGTGCATCAAATACATATAGATTTTAGTATAAACTTAAAAATGAACTTCAGTTCATTAGAATACACATAGCTTATGCATTTTAATCAAATGTGTTAGGGAGAACAAGTAGTACCTGAATCCAACTGAAAATCCGAAGAAGGCTGTGCACAGGAGGCGCACTTGCAATCTGAGCTTTGGAGTGTTTTCACAAGGAAGAGCGGGCAAAAATTCCCAAGGCAAGGTGTGCCATGCTGGTAGGCATCCTACCCCTAAAAGGCTGAAATGCTGAGGGTGGAGGTCCATTCTCTGAGCTTGTGGGTTGATTTCTGAACATTTCATTACCAAGCTAGGTAACATCTTCAGCAGAATTTAGGGGTTGTCAGTGTTTGTGTTCTGCCTATAAAGGCTTTGTGTGATCAGTAGGTCTTGTGATGGAGAGGTCATGTCAGGGGATGCGTCTTGTAATAGGTCAGGTGTGGGTCACATTTTGATTTTTTTTTACATCTGAAAAACCTGGCATTTTAATAGGGCTATAGAGATATAGGGGTATCCACTGTAAGTCTGGGGTATTATGCAGCAGATGCCTTTCTGTTAATCCAAGAGCAATTTAGCTCCTTCATCTTCTATTACTTTATCTATTGCATGGTCCCACCAGTTCTTGGTTGCAGGCAAATGGTATTACTTACAGTTACAGTATTTATTGTTGTTGTTATTCATTACAAAGTCAACTAGATATTTAGACTGGTCTGGGCATGTTTATCCACCTATCCCAAAGACCATTTTTATCCACCTTACCAAAGACCTGGAATAGCAATAGGTATAGCAATAGTAATAGTTCTTAGACATATACCACCGAATAGTGCTTTACAGCACTGTCTAAGCAGTTTACAGAGTCATCATATTTCCCCCAGAAATCTGGCTCCTCATTTTAGCAACCTTGGAAGAATGGAAGGCTGAATCAACCTTGAGCCTATGAGGATCAAACTTCAGACTCTAGGCAGAGTTAGTCTATAATACTGGAGTCTATGAGGATCAAACTCTAAACTCTGCATAGTTAGTCTGGAATAATGCATTCTAAGAACTGCACCACCACAGCTCCTATAAAGATAAAGATGGGTAGATGTTGTTTCATTTTCTATTATTTTGCCTATTTTATAGTCCCACCAGTTCTTGCTCACAGGCAAATGGTATTTCTTGCAGCTCTTTCAATTCACCATTGTTGCTACTTTATCATGCCTCAGTCTATGTGATCTTCTTGCACCAGCTAACCAGGTGGTCCACTGTTTCTTCAGCATCTTTGCAGAGGCAGCATTTGCTATCTGTTGCTGTCTTCTAAATTATGGCTTGGTCTTGTGTAGCCAGAATTAGCCCCTTCAGTTTCTTTCTTCAACTTTCCTGCTCTTAGCCATTGCTAGGTCTTATTATCACCTGTTTTCCCTGCTAACTTTTTTCATGTACTGGACATCTAATAATGATTTGTCTTCCCATGCCTCCATTCTGTTCTTCATTTAGTCTTTCTTGTAGGCCAATTTGGTCACTCCAGAATTCAGTAAGTCTTCATGAGATACTAGCTTCAGTGCATCTTCTTCTTTGTCCTTCAGATATTCTTTCAATACCTTTTTCCATCTTCTTCAACTGTCTACTGTACTAGTAACATTCCATATCCACCTATTTTCCTTGGTAGGTATTCTGTCAACATTGCTGCACAGATGAAGGACATGACTTATTACTCATTATTTTTCTCGTCTTCCTAACTAAGGATTTTAGTTCTGGTCCAATATTCCAGCAGTATCTAATGACAGGGGGGGAAGACAAACAAAACACTGCAAAACCTGGGAGAGGTAGACTTACATAAAATGTTGATCCAATATTTATAGCCAGCTCTTTGTTTCCAAGGATGGATGAGCCTCAGCTAGAAGCTGTGATATGCACATTCAGAATGTTTGTCCTGAAAAATGACTCCTGCTGCTTGCTCATATCACTGCATATTTGTTATCCCTTAACTGCATAAATAGAACAAGGTTACTGGATTTGTTTCTCGGACAATTTCATAAGTATATCTATAAAATTGTCCCTGTAAGCAAAATAACAATGGTGTGGAAAGGGATGTCTTTCTTCTCTCTTTTCTCTCAACTCTTCCCTCCCCAGGACACATATGCAGCTGATAACAACAAAAAATAAATGAAAGCCTCAGAAACGAACAGCCCAAACAGCTGCATTATGCAGTTTTCAACCATAACCTCAAAAATACTGAAAAATGGTGGGTCATTGAATAGTTTATATAACTTCAGTGCTTAAGCACTATTCTGCAGCTTGTTTCCAAAGTCAAAAGTTTCTTGCATTGGCAAGATATTTTCCTGTCAGCACATAAGCCTTAGGTGATATCGAAAACAAGATAGGATCAGGTTTATTCTCTTGAGTAAACAGCAAGGGGGGAGAAAAAACCTTTGTTACAGAAACGGTTTGTTATTCATACATCAAATCTTACTAGTTGTATAAGAACTTTTGAGTCTCCAATGAGTATCAAGCCAGTGTTCTAGACTTCACCTCTTATCGTCTCTATTAGCCCAACTGACTTGGAGCCAAAGCCCAAAAACATATAGGTGCCCTTAAAAATAATGCTTTGGATGTGTAAATGCTAACCAATTTATTTTTGTTCCAATCAAAGTTTTTGCAGATCTTGTCCATTTCATCTAATGGATGAAGAAGTGATGTCTGAATGAGATTTTTATAAGTACATATAATTGTAGAGGGATATGGAAGGAGGTTGGGAAGGGAATAAACAAGATTGTTATGAAGGTCAGGAAATAAAATTGCTAGTTAGAAGTCATAAATAAAATAAGTAAAGTCCTACTGTAAGATACCTAACACTATTAATGTGTGTTTCTGAGACATACAGTATATATTTCTCCCTAAAGTACCACAGCCTTGATTTCAGTAACTTTCAGCTTCCACACATTTCTTTCTAATCCATCACAGACATTTTTAGAGAGTTACTTTTAATGATTAAAGTGGTAGTAGTAATACATAGGCTTTTTGCTGAAGTAGATATGTACTGTTTAAAAAAGAAAAATTGACAAATAAAATCTAGATGTGGAAAGGAGGGAGGGGGAGAGAGGGGGTAAGTCATTAAAGCAGCTTGTCTTTCTCCTTGCTTCCATGGCAAATATGTAAACTACCCTCAACTACCCTCACTCTGCTTTGCTTATTTGGTAGAAAAATGCAACATTCTGTAAACAATAGCCACTTTGTATGGCTGCTCTCCAAGGTGCTGAAAATATATGATTTGCTGGCTTGTACGGCAGATAAACTTAAAACGTGTTTCCTTTCTTGACACAGTAACACATTTCCAATGCCTTTTTTGTTGAAACCACAAAATGTCCATTGATAACCATGTGTCTTTACTACTCAGGTTAATCAAGCAAACTCTATGATTTGTTAGCTGTTTTTAAATTTGGGGTGTTAAACGATTACTATTGCCCAAAGATGCAGAATTATTTAGATTTATTTTACAATCCAATTCACAGTAATGAAGAAATGGACATGTATAATTGATACTGTACAGAACTGCCCAACAAAATGTTTCCATTCTAAAACTTCAATTGGATCTTTATTTTGCAGACAAGTATTTATTAAATTAGGTAAATATATCCCTCAATAATTCTTTAAAAACATTTCAAGGCAATCAACAAAAAATTCTTCTTGTAACTGTCAATTCCTGTTACACACATACACATACACAAACACACATAAACACACAAAGGTCCCAAGTGTTTTTCATCCTCCCACTCTTCCGGAAATATTTGTGGGAGGATGTAATAGCCTGACAGTCTTTCTCAGACATTTCAGAAGTAAAACAAAAAACAAAAAACACACTTTCCCCCCATCTCTTATGAGAAGAGAGCATTCTCTTTTCCAAAGTTGAACATTCATTTGGTCAAGAGGGGGAACCAGATACTGTCCAGGTACAAGGAAAGAGGGCAAGCAATTATTTTTGTTTTAATTTTCTGAGAGATTTACCACAATTGTCACAGGGTAGATAGAACAGTGAAAACAAACAATGCTTTTTTTTAAATGCTGAAAGAACAAAGGGGGCTTGTTGATTAAGAGCTGATAAAAGAACAATCAGAACAGTGAATATGGAGCCTGAAAGAGAAGTGGCATGGCAAGTTAATAGGATAAGTCCTATAAGATTCCTTGCTCAGAGCTCTAGAAACCCAGTGTGGTCACTAATAATATCTTACAGTTGTAGACCAAGGAAAGATGCAATGACCTGCCATTTATTCCCACTGTACTTTAACTTTCTTTAACTTTCCTTATAATTACACTATGAATCACATGGTTATCAATCTATTAAATATTGCTGGGTGGGTTAGAGGGCATCAATGAGGTCTCCTTCTCATATGGTACCACTCAGGTATGATCATTCATGCATTCTGTTCTAAGCTTCTGTGTGCTGGTTTGGCCAGCTTTCCATCATACAAACAGTTTTTTATATATAAATTAGTTATTGCTTTTAAAATAATAACAGGAAAAGGAAAGGAACAAAATACACAGATGCATGTATTATTTAAAAAAAACATAGGTGATTAAAAAGTAAGCAAAAAAGATACAGGAGAAAAATAAATAAATGTAAAGTATAATATGTCACAGTAAATAGTTATAATGTTATTATAATTATGTAATGAAAACATTATGCATATACATATGTACATAAAATATTTCCTTCTCACCCTTATAGGTGGTATGTGTCATCCTCAATCTCTACCATATAATACACATATGTAACTATCATGTTTTTATTTTTATATAAATGAGTCTCATATTTCATTACCCATACAAAGTCTACATCTGTAGATAATTCGCTCATAAATAGCAAGTGTAATCAAGTCTTCAATCCATTGACTCCATACTTTTATGTTTCCAATCTTGTAAATCAGTCTTTTAGATATAATAAGGGTGTGGAGAATCCATTTAAGTTTTCCAGTTGTCAAATTCCATGTACTAGGAATGCAATTCAAGAGACTATTATCCACAAATGAAAGCAAATATAGGATAAGGCCAGGATAATGTTGCAGGAGCCAATCTGTTTCGGGTTCATGCTGGAGCCCATCCCTAGGGAACGTCTCTCATATACACACACCAGAAAAAAGGATGAGCTCCAGCATGCATCCAAAAGCTTGCAAGACTAAATCTTTGGTCCTCGTGATTGACCCAGATTGGGTCCTGCAGAATATTATCCTTTAGCATTTGTCACACAGTCACATGTATCTAGTCCACTACTTTCTCCCCAAACTTAGTAAGTGTAAGACATTGTGAAAACATGTATTTTAAAGAAGCATTGTCCTTATTACATCTCTAATAAAATGCTGTCCTAGACAACCTTTTTCTATACAAATATAACAGAATCTAATAAATTCTAAATATTCTTTTGTTATATAAGTGGTAGTTTAAGACCTATTGACACTCTTGCTATAGTAGTTAAGACACTCTTCCCATTTTCTAGGCAAAACAGGATAGGATCCTCTAATTCTTTATTCCACTCTTCTCTTAACTTCTGTATGCCAAACAGATTTATTGATAACAAATTAACTATAAAAACTAATAGTAGGATTTTTAGTTTTAAAAGATTAAACCAGTTGTTCTAATATCTCAGGTACAGAAGCTGAAAATACTGCTGCTTAAACAATGTTGTTAACAAACATTATCACTGTAAATATCGCCACTGAAGTATACCTGATAGATTGCAATTACCTCTCAGGACATCATATATTTAAAAAATCATCTTAACATAAAATAACAAGATTGGGAAAGACCTTGGAGGTCTTCTGGTCTAACCCCCTGCTTGGGTAAGAGACCCTATACCATTTTGGACAAATCTTGTTTTCCAATCTCTTCTTAAAAACCTCAGTGATGGAGTAACCAGAAGTTCAGGAGACAAGCCATTCCACTCATTAATTGTTCTCACTTCAGGAAATTCCTCTTTAATCCTAAATTGGATCTCTCTTTAATAATGTTTCACCCTTTCCTCCTTGTCCTGTCCTCAGCTGCTTTGGAGAATAGATGGAACCCCACTTCCCTGTGACATCCCTCAAATATTGATAGACTGCTATCATGTCATCCTAGTCTTTCTTTTTATTGTACAATCCATCTTCATCATCTATCAATTGGTTGAAAATCAATATCCCCACTTTCATCCAATTTTCCACATCACATCTTTTCCCCAATTGTTAATGTTATAATTCCCTATAAAATCAATTTAGCATGGGGGAAAAGGATGAATCTGTTTTTATCAGACATTCCATTCCATAGCTTCCAAAATGACGTAATTGTTTTCAGAAATATGAGAATTTAAATGTATTTATATTCTAATACTCTCCCTCCAACTAAAGGTGCTACACAGGTAGCCCTCAACTTACAACAGTTCATTTAGTGACCATTCAAAGTTACGGTACTGAAAAAAGTGACTTATGACCATTTTTCACAATTACAAGCTTTGAAGCATCCCCATGGTCATGGGATCAAAATTCAGATGCTTGGCAACTGGTTCATGCTTATGACCGTTGCAGTGTCCAAGGGTTATGTGATCCCCTTTTGCAACCTTCTGGCAAGCAAAGTCAATGGGGAAGCCAGATTCACTTAACAACCAGGATACTAACTTATCAACTGCAGTGTTTCACTTAACAACTGTGGCAAGAAAATTGTAAAATGGGGAAAAACTCACTCAACAAATGTCTCACTTAACAGCAGAAATTTGGGGCTTAATTCTGGTTGTAAGTTGAGGACTACCTGTATATGGACATTACAAAGTTACCCAAATCAGGAAATTAATACCAATTGTTGGCTTCCAATATTTAAATGTTTAACAATAAGTAAGCTTGGTGATACAGCGCCAGATCTGCAAAATTGAACCCTTATTCATTAATTGCTAATTGCACTTTCTGTGATAATATTCGCAGAATCAAAGAACCCCATAAAAATTTTCCAATTTATTTTCTGAAAATGTTTTCCAGATATTTGAACAGGAATTCCTCTCAGAATGTAAAATAATCTGGGAATAATATTCATTTTGAGAACGTTTACCTTTTCCCAAAAGGTGAGGCTTAATGACTACTATCTATCTGAAGCTACCCCGCTATTTATCTTTATTTATATAACTTTACTTATAATACATGTTACTAACTGAGTTTATATATTTTTATATATATATATCTAAATATTTAATGAATTTGGTACAAATACAGAATGGATATTCCTTAAATAGATGGGTTACCAGATTTTCACCTATTGAAATCAACTCTGATTTGTATCACTTAATAAGGTATCCTGCTGTTTTACAAAAGGCAGGTATCATTTTCATCAACCTAGGAATAATCCTGTGAGGTTTAGAAATAAACAGAAGAATGTCATCTGAAAATAAAACCAGTATGCGAACAGCCTTAATTTCAGTCAATATTTGCTGTTCTGGTTCATCTTGATTTGTTCTTACAGACTGACACCTCTCCAGCACACATAATATCAAGATGACAGCTGAAAGGAATCCTTCTCTGTTGCTTTAGAGATAATGAAGTAGTTGATATGGTAGCTATTGGAAGGAGTTTCTGCCATCTACTGACCACAAGAAAGCTTAGCAGATCTGTATACTTAATGTAAAATATGTGTTCCAATTAACATTGCTGCCACTAAATCTTTTAGACCAGGGCTGTCAAAGTCCTGGTCCATGGGCCGGATGCGTCACTCACTGGCCCAGTTTATCAAAGGGGGGGAAGTCCCAATACATCATGTGATGCCGCCATGATGACTTGAGTTTGACTCCCCTGTTTTAGACTATTAAGATTGTGCAAAACGTTTGAAGGAACTACTTGACATTGCATGGGAGCATGTATCAGACAACGTTTTAAAGGTACTACATCTTTTTACCAGTAGCTTATGTCTGGGGAAAAAAGGTTATATCATTTTTTTTAATGATATCACTATATCATTTTATAGTGATTCTGCAATTCACCCATTTCTAATAGTATTTGCTTCTGAAGGGTTGCTGGATGCTTCTTACTAAAATTTCAACATGCCTCCATTTTGTTGGTAGTGTTTGGATCTTGTTTTCTCAGTTGGGAGTGATGGTAATAATATGTGAGAGGAAGTCTTAACAACTCAATTATGATAGATCACTGTCTAGTGGAGTTGAGATTAACTGAGACTCATAATGTCTGATGGCAAGTTGACCAACCCCAAGAATTTGGTGGATCCAAATAGTTCTATGGCACTTTGGGCTGGTTTTTCTGTCACCTTTACAGGTCACTCTGTCAAAAGTCTTCTCAACTTTCTAGAATGAATAAATACCCTCTTTCTCCCTTTGAATGTAGATTGCCCAATTTTCAAAGCTGAAGTGGAATATCAAAAACAGGAAGATAGTGAAAGCAACAATGGGACACGCAGACACTAAAATAGTGTTAATTGCAAAGAAATTATTCATTGTCATTACTGTTGTTCCAAAAGTGATTTCTTCCAAAAGGCAACTGCACTTTTTTTTTTCCTTGAAGACATGAAGAATGAAGAACCTTCTTGAATTAAAAAGAAAGAAAAGAAACATCTTCAAAGAAAAAACAAAATCCAGTTGCCTTTTGGGAAAAAGCACTTTTGGGACAACGTTGACCTGGATGACTAGAATCTCAATAGATATTTGCCATTATTGCTGCATCTTCTCAGAGTTGTCTAATACACTTGTTTTCCCCACTAGTCAACAGAAGATGCTCTGGGGGGGGGAAATGTAAAGTATTTAAAGCTCATTGTAAACAAAGTTCAGTAAAACTGCTTATACCTGTTGTGGCATGAACGTCATATCTGATATACTGTAGCCTTGGCTACTGAAACTTTGACTGGCCTGCTTGATGAACTAGAATATATCCTTTTCAAGCCTGTGACTAGAGAGGGATCTCTGGAGTGATGAGTCTTACTACAAGTGTACTTGTCTGTTCCCTTATTGATTTATAAAAGTGTCCTGGGGCCAAATGGTCTGAGTGGGAAAGAGTAATGGAATTTTCTTTTTACAATGAGAATCCCACATGCTTTCATATGAAGTGTATTATTGTTCTAAATATAACTCTCATTGTATTTTTGCTTTACTGAGAGACATCTTGAGTGCTGTTTTTAATGGCAAGGTTATGCTTGAGCATAATTTATTCTCAAGGTCTATGGACATTTATAAGTCATTGTTGCATATAGCAACATGAGCTTATACAGCTTTAGTTGCCTGTCAAGTGAAATAACAGCTCCATGTCTAGACCTCTTGGCTGAGAAATCTGTCACATGAGATTTGGGGGTTTTTTTTCTATTGGGCAGAGCAGATGCAATTCTTCACGGGGCTATTAGTCCTCTCTACTCGTGGATTTATTCCCTGTTCATGTCTTGGGATATAGTGATTTAAGTCTTAGGCTGGAACCTAGTTTCAAGTTAACCCTCAGTCATGGATGTTCAGTAGGGATTTGAGTTACTCATAATCACTCAGCTCAACCTTCATCACAGGATGTTGTGGTGGTGGCAAAGAATTGAGAAGGAAATGTATATTGTCTTGAGACTCTGTAAGAAAAGTGGGATATAAATCTAAGTAATTAAGAAAGTAAGTAGCAACTTCTACGGCTATTTTCTTATGAACCTTGTTTAGGGTCCATGTTTGTGTTCATCAAAAGTCCGATTGTGGAACTGGAGAGAGATGAAAGCAATGTAGGGCATGCATAAGCGTACCTGTTCTACTGTCCCGATTTATTCGAATCCATATCATGTATTCATAATCATGTTTATACTTATATCTGTTATCTTATACATGCTTGACAAATAAATAATAAAATGTGCAGAAACCTAAACTTTTTTCACAATTGTAATTTGGCATGGGTCCTAATAAGAATGACATAGTCTAATATGGGTAAGTGATATATGGCTTTCATTACTACTTTTCTTTTTCTTGTTACACAATTATTATATTATCCTAAAGTACAGTACTGTGTTGGGATTGTTAATATGCTTTTGCATCAAGTCATTTCCCCTGCCTCAAGCATCTTCTCTGTACCGTGGCTGTTGGTATAAATAAGAAGAGCAGATGTATGGCATGCCTTATCTGACCTGCGTGTTCTAAAAACAGTATTTTTCTAACCTCTGATGAAGGATAAAGCCTTTTTTCACAGCACTCAGCAAGAAGATGAAGGGGAAAACAGATTGTTGCCCTTTTTGCTGAAAGGTACAACAATGCAATACATTTATTATGACAAAAATCTGAAATTGTGGCGGAAAAGAGGCTTGCTTATGGGGGGGAATACTACATGTCTGCCTTGACAACACTGTTTTGTTTTGCTTTTGTTTCCAGAGAAATCTGATTTAAGGGTCTTTATAGACATATATGGAAATTAGTACTCTCTATAAAAAAGCATTCTAGTCCTTTTGAAGAATGTATGATAAAAAGAGGCAGCACTGCATCTGTAGTTTCCTACTGGATTCCTTTTATAATCAATAAAATGTATATTTTTCCAAAATGCCAAAGTGAAGTTGGGGCGAGGAGGATGATTTGTGGACATTTGGAGGAAGTTTAATCCAATCTTGAAATCAACTTGACTTGCTGAATAAAATTTTAAAAAATCAGCTTAAATATTTTACTCACACCAAATATTTTTCCAAATAGGCCTGAGATTGGTCAATGCAATCAAACGTTTCTGCTTGATCTGAAATGAATTGCAACAATGTTCAGTATTAATTTGATTATTAATCCTATTTATTTAGAAATGTATATTATGCATTTTATGATACTGATAATGCCTGAGTTGGACTGGGGAACTCTCTGTTCAAAGCTACATTTCACCACGAAGGTCATTGTATTGGGTCAGTTGTTATATCTTTGCCTTAATTACTTTACAAGTTTGTTGTAAAATTAAAATGGGCCACTGAGAATTACTTGGATGAAGAGCTAAAAAAAATTAGCAAATGCAACCGTCCAATGCACAAGACCTTATATATGTATACAGTATTAATTTCTGGATTACTATAGCAAAAATGTGGAACTACGATACCCCAAGCCTTGGTAATATTATAAAGATAATGTAACGATGGTTGTGGGTACATTTGAAATCATTAATCATCTGGAAAGATTGCTATACAGGATTTTTATAATATGACCTTTATAGTTATGGTAAAGTTTACCAAGTTTTGATTTACTGTGGAAAAAAGGCATACTGATAAATTGATGTTGATACATAGAGGTTCAGTAACCTCCACTTTTCCTGTTGGTCATAGATGTCACTCACTTGAAATTTTGTGTATACATTTACACCCATTACAACAAACCTAACATAACACTAACTGAATAATTCTGCAGCTGGAAGTTTCCTTTCACTTCAGGAGTTAACCATTGCTTCTGAAGCCACTGTAAGCAGAAGCAACAGCATCTCTTCCAAGATGATTAACTCCATCACAATCTCCCGAGCGGTCCAAGCAAAGACAAATTCATAAACACTAATTCCCTTTTCCAATCCTTCCCACCCATTTAAAAACCAGTCCTGGTATAATTCTACATACCACTGAAAGCTAAGACATCATGAGGCTCTAATCAATATTTCCTCCAGTTGATCAACAAGGAAGTGTTCTGACCTACGCTTCTTGATTACACCAAGGCAAATAAATGGTGTTTTAAAAACCTCTTTTTTATTTACAGCGGCTAGAAATTGGATTCATTTCCCGCCTGGGCAGAGTTATCTCAACTAGTCCTATGGAACTCTGCCAAAGTCTTTCAAGATAGGTCCTTCAAGATAAGTCTGTGGGGCAATGTTAAACAAAGTTCAAAACTAAGCAAGAAAATTTAAAACCAAACCAGAAATCAGAGTCATACGTGGAGTTGTGAGATTATTCCAAACAAATTCCGAATGAGTTGCTTCTTGCAATTGATACATCTGGTAGCTCTTCTTTTAAGTCTTCAGGGAGGGTCCAACCCATCCCAGCCTTACTTCCGAGTAGCCCTTTTCCTTTGCAACTGCTCTTGTCTTCTAGCAGTTCTTCGCATCTGTGCATAGGGACAGAGGTGGGTTCCTACCGGTTCTATCCGGTTCTATAGAGTAAGTAGTAGCTCCGCGGTGATGTCATGGAACAGGTTCCGTTGGTGGCTCTGTGGGCGTTGCCATATTGGATTTTGAATCTGCGCATGTGCAGAAGCTAATTTTTGCAAAACATGCATTTTGCACACACGCTCGAGGCACAACCCTGAGCAAACCGGCAGTAAGAAGATTCAGAACCCACCTCTGATTAAGGACTGGCACCCCCTGTCCTTCTGCATCACTGCTATCAGATCCCTCTCTGGCACCCAACTCCCAGATGGCCCTGGCCCCATCTCTGCCTCTGATACAGAGATCCCATCCGAGTCTTCCCTAGACTCCAGAGCTGACCCATAGTCCTCTCCGCTGTCTGACTTATC
>JANHFT010003726.1:0-16595 GCA_032467955.1 Pseudoxenodon macrops | reverse complement strand
GTCACATGACCACACTAAGCCACGCCCACAAGCCACGCCCACAGAACCGGTAGGAAACATTTTACATTTCACCCCTGGTTCAAGGTTGACACAACCTTCAATCCTTCCGATGAGGACCAGGTTATTGGGAACAATATGCAAATAAAGCATACACTGTAAACTATTCAAAGCACTATGAGGTGTTATGTAAGTCTAAATGTCATTGTTATGCTAATGCAGGACAACTTAAGGAGCTCATTTGGTAAAATCCCCCAGCTTTGTTTTCCTTTCCCTGTGCATTGCCTATTGGCAGGAAAATAACTGCCAATCATTCTCCCTAATATAGGATGGGATATGCATTGGATGAGGTATCAGCCTGTCAGGTTGCATAAACTATTTCTCATGATGGTCTAGCAATCTTCAAGAACAGCACTGCACACATATGCAAGAAGAACCCGTCTCACAAGCTACAGGCCTAGAGGAAAGCAACAGGGTGCAGTAGGATGGAGAAACTGATAACAAACAAGTTCCACCCCCAGTGCTGCAAAGAAATGGCAGTGCTGACAGTGAGTTCATTCTCTCCATGTGACCAACAGATACAGCTGTCAGCATTCCAAATATCATCCCTGATCAAATCATACTCCAAGGCAAAGCATTCCTCAAAGTTCCAATGTATTAAGAAAGACATGTTGGCACAGTCTGGTGAAACCCAAATCTGAAGATTTACAGGCTTCCACCCCTTAGTTGAAAGCTCAGGATCCTGCCCTCACACGCACAAGTCCATCACATGGGCCAATCTCTCGCTGCCATGCTGGCAGGTTTGCCCACCTCATTCCAGTCTGGTGCGAAGACAAAGGATGACCTTGGTATTCTATAAAGAATGTTATTATGGCTACATGTCTCCAACTCTGTATTATCCTCCCTCCCATCTTTCCACAACAGAAAAATGCATAGTAGAATAATAGAAAGTGGGGCAGGCCAAAGATCCAACAGACATAAATGCAGGCCTGAAAACAGCCCATGGATAGACATGGAGCCAGTAAGATGATATTGGCACCCCCAAGCAAAACTAACTCCATGCAAAGGAGCTCTTGAAAAAACTAATGCATTCCATTCTGATGGAAACAAACACACAGCTAGCAGAACCCAACTCTTTTTTTTCTCTTAACAGTCTTGTTTCTGTGCAGGAGAATTCTGCCTGAAATCTGGGTCCCTTTTAAAAAAAATACAGAACCACTAAACAGTGGTGAGTTGCTGCTGGTTTGGACCGGTTTGCCCAAACCAGTAATGGGAATTTGCGCCCGCTCACCGAACTGGCAGTGACGGCTGGCTGGCCACAGCCCCCAACCGGTCCTCTGGCTCAAAATCGGTGTTTTGGCCTCAAATCGGCCAAAAAACAACCCTCTGTGCATGTGCAAAGACAAAACTGGCACTTCTGACGCAATCCGAACCAGTAGGATAGGTAAGAGAAACTCATCCCTGCCACCAAACCTGTCTTTATAAGGAATCTGCATAAGACCTGAAAAATGCTTTGGAACTATTTGTCAGGTGAAATCCCTCTGTGGAAGCTAGATGCCAAATGATGGTGGAGGGCAATTTCAGCCCCTGGAGAAGATGGGATGCATTGGCAGCAGCCTTCAAATCAGCAACCATTTAATCAGTGAAGTGTGATGTATCATATTCATTACCAATATTGCACTGAGAGAAGATAGAAAACATCATTTATTTGCTGATTTATTTCCACCTTTATATTTTTACAAATAACTCAAGGTGGAGAACATATCCAACACACCTTCCTCCTTCTATTTTCCTAACAACAACCCTGTTAGTTGAATTGGGCTGAGAGAGAGAGACAGAGAGTGACTGGCCCAAGGTTACCAAGCTGGCTTTCAAGGCTCACAGTCTCTTGCTTTCTAGCTTGATGCCTATAAAACTATAAAAATACAATAGCTAAAACATCCTTATCAAGAGAATGGGTGGAGGATGAAAGTGAAGGCAACTTCATTAAGACATGGCATAAAATCAATGCATATTGGGAATGTTTATGTTACTGTTAGAGGGGAGAAAAGGGTGAACGTGTAGGATTCTTTAAGCCTTGAGAAATTTCCCTGAAGACTTTCAACCAGTATGTATTTCCATGCCAAAATCAGAAGCAGAACTCTCATTTGGAAAGCACAGATTTCATCCAATTTTACTGACAACATCTGCAGAAGTTTGCAAATTTAAAACATACTTGACTAGGCAAAAACCTTGATAGAGGTGTGCAAGAGACAGGCTGATACCCTGTTTCCCTGAAAATAAGACCTCCCTGGATAATAAGCCCAATCAGGCTTTTTTAGTGCATGCACTAAAATAAGCCGTCCCCCAAAAATAAGCCCTCCCCAAAACACAGCAGCAACCATGAGGTAACCACGCTCACCACCTCCTACACCTCAAAAATAATAAGACCTCCCCAAAAATAAGGTCAAGCATTTAATTCGGGAATCAAAAGAAATTTTTTGGGGAAACACGGTAGATGTTGATGCCTCTCCCACAGATAGTTAAAGAAATGTTTATATCAGCCTGAGAGCTTACTTATATCTAGTCCTTCCTTTGGGGTCTGCTAAAATGTGGTGGGGAATAGCTGTGCAGATTACAGATCATGACTATTTGAAATGAATTCAACTTTCTGGGCCAAATTTGGATATATTTAACATTGTCAATGTATTGCAAAAAAAAAAATCCCTCCTGCTTCAGCATTCTTCTTTTATGCAATTGAATCATAAATTTTAAAAAACCCATCTCTGTCACTAAAATAATTGTTTCATTTTGTTCCTTCTCACTGTTCTGTTTAGAGTCAGCAACATCTCATGAGAAACAGAAAAAATAAGGCTTCCTTTTTATATGGGCTTTCCTTCATGCAACTGGCTTTAAGGTACTGTGAATTTAACGAAGGAAAAGTATGACCACAGTCCAAAATTCTGATTTGTTTTGTCTGTGTGCATTGCCTAGCTGTTTAACAGAGATTTATTTCTGCAGCACTTATTACACAGATGTATATCTCAAATTGAAGGAAGTCAAGAGAACTGCAGAACTGCAAGGAAGAATCCGGATAAGCATAATGTTTTGATCAAAAAACTAGTGCTCAAAAGTTATTTTTTTTCTCTCTCTCTCTCTCTCCCTCCCTCCCTCGTTTGTTTTTATTTTCCAATCCAGTTTCAAAATGTTGGTATAAGAAATTATATAAAACTCTGCCTATCCATCCACCTTTTAGCAGGATGACTTTCCAAACCCAGTAAAAATATCATCAAGATTGGTGTGGCCGAGGAAGCCAACAAAATATGAAGTGCACAAATTCATCAGATATAGCCAGGGGCTGCAGGAAACCAAACCAGAGGGGGGAAATAATCCAGCCAAATATTAGAATATTCATGAATGAAGGCAAATACATGTGTCCCAGGATATTGTTGCAGGATCCAATCTGGGTCGGTCTCCAGGACTAGAGATTTTGTCTTCTGAGACTCATGCTGGAGCTCATCTGTGACACACTCTGCTAGAGAGAAATTCCCTAAAAATGGGCTCCCAGACAAATCCAAAAGCTTGGAAGACAAAACCCTGGTTGTTTCATGTGGTGTAATTAAAATGCATTCAAATCCCACTTCTGACACCATGTTTCATGTGATGTAATTAAAATGCTATACAAGCCACCATTGTGCAGAAGCCATCTTGTTAGCAAGTATAAAAAATACAACAGGAACAGGAGATGCATCACAACAACAATAGAGATGAATCCTAGAATAGCAATGTGATACAGGAAACACCAGTGACCAACCCAGATTGGATCCTGCAATTCAGAGGTGGGTTCCTACCGGTTCAGACAGGTTCTACTGAGTAGGTAGTAGGCCGCTGGTGACGTCACAGAGCCGGTTCTGGCCCGTAGGCACTGGCATCTTTTTTTTGGGGGGGGGATTTTTATTTTTGGGGGTTTTTTTTCTTCTGTGCATGCGCAGAAGCCGAGTTTCCGGCACTACGCATGCATCGCCATCTTGTTTTTGGCTTTTTAAAAAAAATCAGTTTTTTTTTCTACTGCGCATTTGTGCGCCCACGCGGTGCAGGTGCACCCATGCGGCATGGGAGGCAGCGAACCGGTGGCGAGGTAAGTTAGAACCCACCCCTGTTGCAATTAGAATATTGCCAACTGCTGCATTCTAAGCCCTTTTCCTCCTCCGTCCTGATCACAAGATCAACAACAGGGCATACCCACCTTGTGTTTTCCAATCACAGATACACACTATCACATGTTCACAGGTGTTCAAAACAAGGAACAAGCAGAAACACACATACCTGACAGAGTCAATACATATGCACTCTCACTGATTAGTCCCTGCAGATAAAGTACACAGATGCAGCACACATTATTTCAACACAAAAGAATATACACATGTTTCTTGTAGCTTCTAGTGCTGAAGAGATTGGGAAAATTCTAAAAGCCATGCTCTGTGTATTTTTCCCTTCTTCGTTCATTTTGTATAGACCAAGATCATTATGAGCTTGACTGCCTGGGATTTTTATGTACAGTGTTTTATTACTGTGTTTAACCAAAATAGTAATTATAACTATTTCCTAGACTCTGTCTATTGGATTTATCCTATCTGCAAAACATAGAAGATGGAACTACTGGCATGAGATTGTTGTTGATTGCACCAATTATGATTGGCCCACAATTGATGTATTAACTGTGCAACCAAGTACTTATGAGAGAGCTTACTTTGTAATACTAGTGTCTGGAATGACAATTTAAAAGACATAATGTTGTGTTTCTATAAAAATGAGTTCAACCATATATCAGTTTGTTGCCAAATTAATTTGATTATTTTTAAATTTGACAATACGTTGCTCCAAACTAACCCTTTTTTTTAATGACAATAAGAAAAAGCTGTAAGCTGATATATTTAAAACTTCAAACCTCCCTAGACCTACATAGCTGAAACTGAAATAAATGATTCATTGGTAATCAATTAAAATTTTCATAAGTGCAATTTTTCTTAGTATTAGTTTACCAAGATGTTAAGTGAGCCAGTTTAGTGTAGTGGTTAAGGAATCAGGCTAGAAACTGGGAGACCATGAGTTCTAATCCTGCCTTTGGCATGAAGCCAGGTGGGTGACCTAGGGCCAATCACTCTCTGTCAGCTCGGGAAAGGAAGAAATGGCAAACCAGTTGTGAAAAAGCTTGCCAAGAAAACTACAGGGATTAGTCTAGGGCAATTGCCAGAAATCAACTCTAAATGCAAAATCACCAGAGAGATTGGGGTGGGGGAGGTTGTTAAAAGCTGTATATATTTAAACTACTTATCACAACTAATCGACGTTCAAGAAACGTGTTTTCTACAGTACAATTTTGGTCCACCTGTGGTGTTGGAGGAGGAGCTTCCTCGAGAAAATCAGGCCTTATAAATACAGGCAATTATAAACAACAATTATACAGTCAGTGAATGGATCACTGACTCATGATTGCTCCTATAAATAATTTCACTGTTCTTATTTGAAGGGAAAATACATACTGATATCAATAAAACTTGCATTGCTTCTTTTAAGAAGAGTCTCAGCAGGCAAATGAACTCGGTATTACAATACAAAAGCAGGTAAGAAATACTGTAGATCACTGCAAGTGAAACAGATTGGTTAGACAAAATCCCTGAGTCCGCCCAAATGTTCCATGTAGCATGCCTAATAGGATTAACTCTAATTGCTTCCCAAATCAACCTGAAATTGAAAGACTGAAAACTAGCAACCGGTAATAATAATGACAATTATCAGATAATCCAAGAGGCTAGTTCCCACTAATGGGTTTTATTGTTTCTTTCAACCGTACCATCGAGCAGTCATTCATTAGAGCCACAAGCTAAAACATGGTGTGAACACACCAGAAGTTAAGGACTCCTGTGTGCTCCATGTCCTAACAAACCAATCTCCCTCCAACTGCTCTTTAAGCTAGAACAGGATCACTTTGAAGGGAGTCCCAAGGAAGTGCTGCGTATCAACCTGACAATTGCAAAGCACTTGATAATAAAAGGATAGGCTGGCAGTTGGCATTCAGGAATGCAGGCGTCTGTAATTGTGAGGATTCAACTGATCAGTGTGGAATTGCTGCACAGCTGCTAAAATGCACTGGTGCGATTAAAAGCATATGGATGGCTGCGACACTAATACATCAATGGCAATGGATGATGAAAACAAAGGAGGCCTCTCTTTGCACTCAGAAGAGTTTGCAACAATAGGATTAAGCTATGGACAGAACCTTAACAGTCTATTTGTTCTTTATTTTAATATACCGTATTTTTTGTAGTATAAGATACACTTCTTCCTCCCTAAAAGAGGCTGAAAATTTGGGTGCATCTTATACTACGAATGTAGCTTTTTCAAAGCTTTTTGTCAGACCTAACGAGGTGCTAGCGAGTAAAGCCATCTTTGCAGCCTTTTCTCATTGCTACTCCCTCCGAAGAAGCTTTTTTTCAGACCTAAGTCTTTGCAGGCTTTTTTCATGGCTACTCACTCCAAAGAAGCTTTTTTTTCAGTCCTAACCAGGGGATAAAATAATGTGCTAAAGCTGACCAGACTAAGGATGCTAGCCAGATGAATACCTGGTAGGCAGATTTTTTCCCCTATTTTCGTCCCCAAAAACTAAGATGCGTCTTATATTCCGGTGCATCTTATACTCCAAAAAATAAGGTTTGTAGGTCCGAAAAATCTGTTTATACGCTCTCTATTTTTCTCTTTATTTCCCCAATGAAAAATTACTTTGGTTCTTGCCCACCTGACATTTTGGAACAATTATTAACAATGATGATAAGAGACTTGTACTCCCCATTTCATCTTCTCTGGCTTTAGTGGAGAGATGGTTTCACACATTGCATTGAGCTATGGTTTGTTTAATGTTGTTTTATTGAATAAGCTACAGCGTACTAAGCCATGAATTATGCTCCCTTTCAACAATAGGTCTTAACCAAACTGCCACCACTCACCTTTATCCCTTTTTGTGATGCTGAATTTTTTGATATCAGGAAAAGCTGGTGGAAGGCAAGAGAGCAGTTTGACTCAAAGATCCTTTCAGAAGTCAGGGTTTACTCTCCAGAGGCAAAGAAGGAAATTCAGATTGGCCCTCATTGGTTTGTTCTGCTCTGCCTGGCAATTTTTCTTTTATCATTTTCCAAAGTGAGCTCCATATTGTCACGTTTAATATTTATTCACCTTGGGGGCCTTTGGGCAAGGAGTGTAACTTGCAGCCAAACAAATGAATAAACCAACAAATAAGCAAACATTGACAGCTTTAGACAAGAAGAAATTATTTGAGGAGGCTGAGACTCCCTGAGATTCTTAAATGTGCCATTTGCAGAAACTAAAACAACTTTGCTGAAACGCAGTAGCCTGCTGCACAATGTCTCAGAGGGAAAACTAACTGGTTTTCCTCCGTTCACTTTCAACCTGGGGCACTTAGCTGACAATGTGTGGCTTGGGTCTGCAAGGCAGCAGGACCTGGGGAGCACATCGACTGCTTCTGACATCAGCATTTTTCTCCAGCTTCCAAAATAATTACACATTCCACTTGACTCAGGTCCCCCGAAGGAAAATTCTGATATTGTTTTCCTCTTTTAAAGGACTTGAGTCAGCTAAAAGGGGGAAAAAAAGAAAGAAACGAAAGAAAGAAAAGCTGGAGCAATATCAAGAAATGTAAATATTAGAAAAGGTGATAGGAGCTTCAGGCCAGTACTTGTGCAAATGTGTTTATTTACTAAAACATTAGATGTTGAAGTATTGGATAACCCAAAGACAGGGACAAAAAACAACAACACAGCTGAAGCTCACTGAGACTTCCCTTCTGCCTCCAAGAGGTCTCCTGTTTCAGCTAAAACAATATTACTGGTCTGAGACAAGAACAGTTACCGGTACATTGTCTGCCTGATTTATGTAATACATGTGCTGAGAAAGGAACTAGTAGTACTATATCTTTGGAATTGATCTGATGCACAGGCACTAATTTGTCTAAGTGGTTGGGGGGATTACATTGACTGATCACAGTGTTCTGGATGTTTCAGGCAAAACCTATTCCCAATTCAGCTTCTGGAATTCCTTTGTTAACTAGAGACGAATTGCGTCTGCCATTTTCTGCATAGCCATGTTTTTAACCTTGTGTATTTTCTATGTTTTAGCTTTTCATATTAATTGTTTGCATTTTATTTTTATTATGCTGGCCTATGACCGTAATAAAGATTTTTTTAAAATATGTTCTGCTCTTGATCTATAAGGTTAATAATGCAATCGGCCATAATCTAAGACGGCAACCTTAATTTTGTACTAGTTCAGCAATATTCTGTTACAAAACAATGCCTCCGTATGGGATTACACCCAATGGCATTTTTTTTCCAAGACATCAACTGAAGGCAGAATTTTAAAAACAGATAAGAATGAGAGCATGGATTCATATTATTTTCTGGCTTTGGTTTGTTATGCAACATTTTAATGATGGCTTTGGTTTGATTTTCATTTCTTTCATATATAATTGTTTTTAAACTTGTTGGTGTATAAGCAAGGCACTTGGCATAAGGTTATAAATAGTTTAAATAAATAGGCAAAATTCTGCATTCATGGAAAGGAGAAGGCAGATTAATTTTTCATGAAAGGAATCCTCTATTTCTTCTGTGCAAAACCACTTGCTTTGAGTGTATCTCTCTCTCTCACACACACACATACACACACATATATATATATATATATATCTGAGAGCCAAATAAATATATGTATCTTTACATTTATATATATAAAAGAGAAAGAACATTGCTGATAAGGTTTTCAGCAGGGGTGTCAAACTTACATCATCATCACATGACGTATCAGGACTTTTTCGCCTTTGCTAAACCGGGCATGGGCAGCATGTGACGCATTCAGCCTGTGGGCCGGGAGTTTGACAGCCCTGGTTTACAGCATGAAGTAACTCTAGGACTGGCCTCCACAATCTGGAGGATCCTCAAGAGTAGACACCTTGCTTCCTTTCTTCTTTTCAATGGCTATCCTTCCTGGTGACTAACAGGAAAGCCACCAATGACAGCTGATATTTGGGTGGGGGGAAACATGGGAGCAAGTTTGGGTAGAGGAGAAGAACAAATGTCAAAGGAAATCAGGAGCAGGAACAAACTTCAATACAATTGGTCACATTTCAAAACAAGAGGCAGAATACATCTATTCTCTTCTGTTCTCCATACTATTCTCTTCACATCTACATCTATTCTATTCTACATCTATTCTTTTCTATTGGAATGCAATCTTCTTAGCTTGTGTTAAGATTAATGATGACTTTGGGCTTCAGTGCACATTATTCCCATTATTGGCTTATAACCAATAATGAATGAATAGAAATGAATATAGCCATTTATAACCAAATGAATGGTGCCAAGGCCACAGCAAATCTTCAAATTGCAGCTCTTGATGTATAAGCCCTCCCTGAAGTGGGTTTTGTGGGAAGCAGGAGAAATTGCTCTAGTATGGAACTGCAGTGACCCTTTGTAACACTTGCAAACAATGCTATTTTCAATCAGCTGCAGAAGCACAGACAACAAGCTAATTCCTGTCATGGATAATTTATAGGCCACAAACCAGAGTCATCCTCTCAAATGTATGCTGGGTAACACCATCAGTGAGACACGGATGAAATAAATCATTGCCATGGATTCTTCCTATCATGCTGTGAAAGCGACTAGCCCAGATTATAAACTGTGTGGTTCTGTTAGGTTTTACTGGTTGGGGATCAGACCTGTGAGACATATGCTCAAGAAACCTTGATGGTCTTTTGATCTTTAGCATAAGTTACCTATTTTCAGGGCATGACATCTCCGGATAGATGTCCTAAATTTCAGTGCTCATAAGAAGTTTGGGGAGTCTGTTCAGGCAAGCCTTTAGCTGTCAGTTTTGTACATGACCCTTTTGTACAATGGTTCATGGAAGTCGAGCTTTGAAGTGCTAACAAGCTGGTTACACAAACCAAAGGGCATACATCGTGTTTCTTCCACAAAGTCTGCACGTTTCTATTTTTCACAATGCATCTGATATGTAAGGCGGAAAGGCAGCAATGCTTTCGAAGGCAACTTTACACATATGATTAGTTCAGTTATCACTTAGTAACCAGTGTGTGCAAGACTTAGCACATCACAGCAACTCATCATCGCAGGCAATTATGCAACCATGGAAACAGAGCCACTAGGAGATACTAAGCAAGCCTATCACATATGAGCTTCCAATTAGTAGAACCTATCCACTTGCTGTTTCTAAGGAACTCTTTTAGAAAAAAAATACGGTCTCCGTGGAAATTCATCACTTCCTTACCCACACATAATTCCCTCTTTTTTTATTTTTTTTATTACTACAGTCATTTTCACGGGGACAGGATCCATTTCTAAAATTTCACAGCTCATCCTGCTTATTTCCCACTGGAGCTCACATAATCTACGCAGGAGAGGCAGAATAATCAGTTGCCATGGAGGTGATTACAGCATAAAAATGAAATGATCATTAATCACCAGACTAAGAAGGTTTCAGAATAAGCTTTGAGTAAAATATTATTAGTTTAGTGCTACCTTTATGAGATAAAGATATCACTTTATCCTCACAAGAAAGAGGGGGGGAAGCAGCACTTCCTCTAATCTCATTGAGCTTAGAGTAAATTGGGAGAAGTGACAAGCCACAGCAAAATCAGACACTCAGCTCAACACCAGAGATGCCCTTTTCAGAAGCAGATATAAAAATATGCTTCCGCCATACCACGCTCAATTTCTATGCTTTCTAAGAATGATACTCACACAGTGTTTCAGTTATCCAGGCATTTTCTACCTGGTTCCATGTCTTTGATGACCCGGGACAGACATGGAGGCCACACAGCCATCTGAGACTTCAAACTCCCCTTTAATGCTCCAAATTTCCCCTCAAATGCTCCCACATTCTTGGCAAGTCCCAGAGCAAAGCACACACACACACACACAGCAGCCTCTGGCTGCCCCCAGTCAAGCAAAACAAAGGAACAGGGAAATGAGTCCACAAAACCAGGAACAAACAATGAGTCCACAAAGTAAGGAACAAGTACTGAGTCCATGAAATCAGAAAGAAGGCACTGAGTCCACAAAGTAAGGAAGAAGCAAGTAGTCCTGCAAACTCCAAATGTCTGTACTGGCACACCAAACTCTTAACAATTCAGCATTTGTTCCCGACAAATGCCCCTCCCCACAGCATCTACTTAAATCTCAGTCCCCAGGTCTACCTTGTGAAGAGGAGTGGGACACTCTCCTCCTGAGTCATTGGGTCAGGCTGCGCTGTTCCTGCCTTCTCTCTACTCTCTGTGCTGAAGAATCAGGAGGGGGCGGTCCTTGCTCATCGCCTGAGTTCCATCGTTCCTCATGTCCACTGCTTGCCCTCTCTTCATCATCCTTTCCCTGTTTCTCCCTGCTAACAAGTTATCCCAATCCTGAGGGGCCATGGGCTGCCTCAGCCTGCTCCCCACATTCCTCTGAAGTCAAATTTAGCAGAATTGCCTGCCAGAAAGGGAAAGTCTGAGGCTTTTATTTATTTGATTTTATTTATTTATTGAATTTCTATTCCGCCCATCTCATTTATACCCTGATTTGCTCCCAATCCTTCTAGAGGGAGACAGGTTGGAGAAAGTTGCTTTTCTGGATTCTACTTTTACATTGTGCATTCTAAGAGACCTTTTGTGTTGCTCCAGGAGTTTTCCTTGTTGACCCACAGTAAATTTGGCAAGGAGCTATAACTTTGGCCAATGTATTGATATGATAGTCCTGTTGCACACATATTTATTGCATTCAAGTTTGGTATCATAAGTACATTTACTATAATATTTGATACAACTCTCTTCCTGAATCCTGCCCAGAATTATCTATTTTTATTCATAATGCAGCAGCTGCTGGTTTGTCGTAGTTCATAGCTTGCAATTGGGCCAAGATAATTCAATTCTCACTGATGAAATATCTCTGGTTTAGTATCTGCCAGGGTATATTTAAATTAAATGATTAAGTACCAAGCGATGGAAAAGATTTCCACTAATAACCACCAACTGAATTAGACCAGTGTTTTCAAATCAGATGTCACTTAAATGACTTGGATTATAACTCCCAGAATTCCTGGGCAGCCTTCCCAAGTCTACCATATGAAAGTTGAAATCAAGGGCTCCAAGTTGGTGAAAGTCAGATTGGACAATGTTGGGCAATCCATCAAGTCCAATGTAATCCTAGAATTGACACATTATCCACCCCTCTGTCAGGCATGGAGAATCAGAACCACACATTAAATTTCAGTTAAGCTGATTTATTGCTCATACCTATACCCAAGAATCTAATCAACTGACTGTCAGCACTAAATTGTGCCTAAATAAGAGTTATGGAATTCAAGGCTGGACTTGGATCACTTGTGGGAACGTAAGGATTCCAGACTGATTTCTCTCTTGATTCCAGACCCTGCCTTATCTTCTTCTACAATCAAGGCAAGAAACTAAGACTATTCCAAAGTGGAGCAAGGCACTTTCATGCGTGTCTAGTAATCTAAGTGAACAATAATTCTGACACGAGGATTGAATGTGTGTGTATGGGTGTGTTATGGACAAAACTCTTAAAATTAGGAATCTCTGAATGATATTCAGTGAGGAGAAAATAAAAACAAAGACCAGGAAGTTCCTTCTTCTTGAGAATCTTTCATATTCAGAATGCTAGGATAAATGAAAAAGAGCAACTCAATCCAGAAGTCACTGTGCTGGTGGTTGCAATTATGCTAAAGCTACTTATCTTTCAGGAGCACATCTTCTGGTGGGTTCTGGTATCCAACACTTTCTATGCCAGAAGTATAATTTTAAGCCAAAGAGCTTGTTCTCTGTCTAAATCACAAGTATTTAATTGGCACTGGGGAAACAACCTCCATTAAAGCAGTCAGTAAATCTCTGTCTGCAGCAGATGTGCAGAGCAGTAGTAGTCTCAGTTGGATTAGTTGCAATCAAAACTGGACCACAAAAATCCTGACTGACTATTAGATGGCAGAAAAGGCTTCAGGTTTGTTATATCATTTTTCTAGTCTCTAGTAGTCATTCAGCTGCATTAAGTACATTCTGAAATATACAATTTCCTCTATGTATGTAGAGGAATACAGAGACAACCAGGAAGAAGGAACACAAGAATGATTAAGTAAGCATTGATTTAACTCTGGGAAAGAAAGGGGATGAGAAAGGAAGTCATAGATTGCCTTGGTTCTGTTTGGTGTAAGTAAGGGCAGGGGGTAAACTTTCTCAGGCTTTAAAGAGTCCACTGTAGAGTTCCAATGCTCATTATGGTGTCTTTTTCCTGACCTGGCCTAACACAACGTTTTTACGATATTTGCTCTTTTGCCATTGTGGTTGGTAAACAAAATCAAGAAAGCAGTGGCCAGAATATTGATTGATTGATGATTTGCTATGAAGCTAGTGTTAACTCTTAGAAACCCAATTGATAAATCTGTTCCAGAATTATCTTTCCTTAATCTGGAAATAATGCACCATCACTCGGTGATCTAGTTCCGTGATGCGGGCGCACTCGTTGGGCACCTATAAGTGGAATTGCCACTTAAGCTAGCTAGCATAGTCTTTCCCAATCTGATGCCCCCTAGACGTGTGCAGCAAACTCTCAAGATTCTTTATCTAGTGCACCTATTCCAGAGGTGGGTTCTGAATCTTCTTGTTGCCAGTTCGCTCAGGGTCATGCCTTAAGCGCATGTGGAAAGCACGTGAGTGTACGCGGCAATCAAAAAATAGCTTCTGCACATGCACAGAAGCAAAATCCAAAATGGCGGTGCCCACAGGGACACTGAAGGAACTGGCTCCATGACATCATCACATAAATTCCTGAAGTTGATAGTTTTATATCTAGATTTCTAGTCTAAGTAAAACTAAGTTCATAACCTTTCTAGATAAAGATAAAGAGCTAGTAATCTTCTTTCACAGAAAGACCACTTGCTTTAAGTTTTGCTTGAATAGCTTGTTCTTTTATCTTTGGCCCTGATTTCTACTTTGTTTCTTGATTCTATATATTAGAGATATTCTGGCTTGGATTTTGCTTTTGGGTTTGTTTGGGGGGGTTTGTTTGTTTTTAGATCTGATGACTGGCTTTTCCCCCAATGGATTCTCAAATCCTGATTTACCATAAGTTATCCATTTTGTTTTTCTGTCCTGCTGCTGCTCTTCAATAAAAGCATAATAAGAAGGGCATGACGTCACCTAGAAATGGTGAGCATTAATGCTGAGATAGACATTCCCCCACCCCCCACAAAAAAACGGGGTATAATCATTCATTCCTCTCCGAGGACAATGTGGGAACTTGAGCAATCAATCCTAAACTCAATCAGATGGGAAGGAAAGGAAAGTTATAACAGGAGTAGTGATGCATGGCCATCTTAAAAATATTCAGTAAACATCTGGCTGAATTTGTTTTAACCTTGAAAAATCAATCTCCACTTTTAGAGAATGATATGCTTTACTTTTGAAGAAAAAGAAATATTGCAACACATCCCAGAGTGCACCAGCCTTATGGAAAATAAAATAAAATAAAAACATTTTAATTCAGAAATAGTTTGTTCTTCACGCATTTATTTGTTAGATTTGTATCTTACCTTTCTTCCATGACTTCCACAATTATACTCCTCTAAAGTTCCCACAGCCATTACCCTCTAAAATAAGTTTTGTTATGAGACTGTGAGGGACCACAAATCACCCAATGAGCTTCTTCCACAGTTGAGGATGGATTTGAATCTAATCCTAGTTCAACATCCTAACCACAGTATCTTTCCTAAGACATCAAATAATTCTTTTCTAGCTTCTTTTGCTCCATAATTTCATTTAGACTTTGATAGACCACCTGCATCAACAGTTACAGATAAGATGAAAAGCCTGAGGAGAATTTATGACTAGAAAGAAAATAATTTCCTGAAAGAGTCACAATGGGAAAAGATGGAGGTTGGATTTTCTCCTAATATCACATGTTGTGTTCTCTTCATCTTCACAGCAGTTGAGAAAGGATTCTGGTACCTGTTGTAGCTTGTTTTGGCCAAAAGACCTCTGAGAACTGCTGTCTTGATACACTGTTTGCCTTATTGACCTATATAAGGTAGAAGTGAACAGAAATTCTTACAAGAAAGCATTTCATTGCTGCTTTAGTGATCCTTGAAATCTTTGCCAAACCACTTTTCTGCTTCATCTCTTCTTGTTTTTTGTGTGTGAGTTGGTTAAAGTACAGACATTGCTCATTATTTGCATAACACGCTTAGTATGATAGAGTTGTTTAGATTTACGACAGTTTTCTGTGTTTTCTAATTAAGCAGTGTTACAGTCTTTGCCACCGAAAATGTCTTCAAAGCCCCCAAATCAAATTTATAATGTTTTCAATTTAATCTTCTTTTATTTGAAGCAAGAGGAGATTCTTAGGAATTTTTTCCCTATTATAATTGTATACAGAATGTGCTTTCATTAGTACCATGAATGATATCTCATCTGTGACCCTCCATTTATGGACTTAATTATATTGCATGCATAACATATTTTGCACTTGTATTCACTAATACATGAACAATAGTTTGGATATTTTTTTCCAGGATTTCAAAAAATGAAAGACCCCTAAACTGCACCTGTCTACTTTAAATCTGCCCAACTCTCCACACCATCTGAGGTCTGGTGTGTGGCTACTAGGAAAAACTTATTTTCCATGCTGACACATAAAATTTAGACATTTTTGGTGCCTTCATTTAGTATATCAAGAGCCTTTCAAGATTCATCCTGTTCTCCCAAACTTCCTCAGCTTCCTAATTAACTAAGAATATATTTCTTTTGACATAGTGGTCCTAACAGTGCATGATAACCTTGGCAAAAAAAATTGACTACAAGATTGAATTAGAGAAGTGGAAAAAACTCTGGGGGGGGAATTACAAATTGACAATGTTGGCAGTTTACAAAGAAAACTTATACAAAATGTTCTACAGATGGCATCTACCACCAGCGAGAGTAGCAAAAATGTTTACGAATAGATCACCGGATTGCTAGAAATACAGACAGATCCAGGGAACATACTATCACATGTGGTGGACATGTGCAGTAGCAAAAAAAAAAAATTGGACAAGAAGAAAGTGGCTAGAGAAGATAACCAAATAACCAATAGACTTAAACCAGAACTATTCTTATTAGGCATACTTACAGGGAATTATGACAAAAAAACCTCAATATCTAATGTTACATGTCATAACTGCAGTCAGAATTACTTATGCACAAAACTGGAAAAATATGAATATACCATCACAGGAAAGTGTGATAAGGAAAGTGTTAAGAGTGCGCCGAGATGGATAGACTGACAAAAGAAATAAAAGATAAAGGAGAAACTGAATATTATTTAGTATGGAATGTATAGTATAATTGGTTAGAGGATAGGTACAAGGATTAAGAAATTATTAAGAAAAGAAGATCAAGGAGATAGAAAATAGTAACGAATTTGTATAAGTATATATGAATAATCAGGAATTGTATATAAATTAGTATATTTATATATTGCATATATAAAGGAACCGTGTGTGTGTGT
>JANHFT010003725.1:112135-126330 GCA_032467955.1 Pseudoxenodon macrops | reverse complement strand
CTCTATTATATTCCCTGTAATTCCCCCCCCCCCTTCTCTAAGCATCATGTTGCTGTCCTGAACTTCTCAGGCCTCCAGTCTTGTTTTGTAGCATAACAGGATGAAATATTTCAGATTGAATACTTTTCCTCTTTTTTTCTGATATAATGTCCTGGATACCATTCACCTTTCTTTGAATATCTGGGGTAGATTTTTGTCAGAATTGTAGCATTGAACTCTGTCTATAAAATGTGCATCCATTTTGCTGACTTGCAATCATGTGATTTACTATTTGATCTTATACCTCATTGTTTTCTCTAATAGACATCTGAGGCAGCTAGCCATTAAAAAA
The DNA here is from genome assembly GCA_032467955.1 of Pseudoxenodon macrops. Lineage (NCBI taxonomy): Eukaryota > Metazoa > Chordata > Lepidosauria > Squamata > Pseudoxenodontidae > Pseudoxenodon > Pseudoxenodon macrops. The sequence goes on along the minus strand of JANHFT010003725.1, from coordinate 125,999 downwards.
AACACAAACAGTTAAAAAGACTCAAAAAGCAGGAAAGATGAATATTAGAGAACAGTCCTGATAACATTAGAGTGGAATTTAAGTTTAATCCCTGTCATGGAGACTGCCAAAGGAACTGCACAATCCTATACTCATCTTTCAGAATATGGTTTTCCTAATGAATAAAGAATAGTATTATTATATTTGCAAGCCTGTCATTGGTCTCCTAATCAGATATTCAGGGAATTATAGTCCCAGCATTTCTTGGGGCACCAGACTGGGAAAAGCTGAATGAGAACATTAATTTTATGACTGACATGTTGTAAGAATAATCAGGTTTTGTGAAAGGCATCCCCTTGCAAGTTTACAAGTCTCCATATCTTCTTAGCTTTTGGAAAAGAAATAGAGTCAATGACTAATTAATATGATGAAGACATGTGTCCAACACAATATAGTCATCTTACTGGAAGTAGCACCAATACTGTCTCTCTGTCTTTTAAACACTTATTTCTGGTTCTACATGAAATTGATAGTTAATCACCTTTCAAGCGTACAGCAGGCACTTATTGTACAGGGAAAACATGGATAATGGAAAGTTTATAAAATCTCTGTCAATCTCGACTCTATATGAAAAATGATTCATTATAATGGGCCACAAGTGACAGAATGCCTCGGAATGGAAGCCTGTAATTAACTTTACTTCATGTTTTATTGATAGCATTTGCTGTTTTCTGCGACCAGCAGTCATACATCTTGTAGAATGTGGCACCTTCTGGATATGCGCTGCACTTGAGCAAACTTTTCATGAAAGAAGTCTCACCAAATTCTCTGGAACTACTAAACTTCTCAGTAGAGTGGCAGTACGCAGAGGTGGGTTCCTACCAGTTCTAACGGGTTCTTTAGAACCATTAGTAACTCGGCGATGATGTCACAGAGCCGGTTCCATCAGTTTCTCCATGGGCGCCGCCATCTTGAATTTTGCTTCAGTGCATGTGCAGAAATTATTTTTTGATTGCTGTGCACATATGCGCTTGCGCGTGACCCTGACCGAACTGGCAGCAAAACAATCCACAACCCACCCCTGGGTAATACCAATGGGTACTCAGCAGTACCAATGGCTTGATAAGACATATGCAGCTTAAAACTGAAGCAAGCATCTTTTGGGGTGGGTGGTGGTGGTTAGTAGTTAATACCTAATTTAAGTTATTCATTAATCCTTCTACCACTACTCCTGATATTTTTATGATTTGCAGAGTGATTACCTCTAAAGCCTTATCTAAAATGTTGGGGTTCATAGATTGTGTAGCTGATGTTAATACAGTGAGGAAGGTAACAGAATAAAAATTAAATAAAAGAGGTCCTTTAAATATTTTGGGTTCTCTGACATATCATACTCTTTCCTTTTCATAGATAAGAGAAAGACAAAAACTAAAATACTGGGAATTCAAGGAGCTGCATTCCAGACATTATGCAACCAAGATAGGCTTGCTATATAGATACTTGTAGTTTCTATTAAATCTAGCCAGGTATTTTTTATTTTAAATAACAATGGTTTCCCAAGATTCCTCACAGAGATCTATCAAATTTTATGCAGGGAACCCACAGATTAATGTAAGGTTTCTTTGCTGAATCCCAAGATCATGACTGCTCTTAGGAAAACCATGGGCTTACTTTGTCTTCTGCAATTTGGAAAATCAAAGTCTGAATTCTGACTCGCCGCAACCTGAGAAAAATAATTCCACAGGTGGCAAAATGGAATATAATGAGGGAGGAGAGAGGGAGAGGGAGGGAAGGAGAGAGAGAGGGAGGGAAGGAGAGAGGGAGGGAGGGAGAGACTTGTGATGTCGACACTGGGCATTAAGTATCCAGGGCTTCTTGTATTCAGGACAAAAACACAAACCCCACCTAAGAACAGAGCTATGTGGAGCCACGAGAATAGTCCCCTTTCCCATGAGACCCCAATAAAACATGAATAATTATTTATTATTTGATTTGATTTCTGTCCTTCCTTTCTTCCAAGAGCTCACAGCAGCTTTCATATCCACATAACAGCAATCTATGAGGTAATTGAACTGAGGGGAGGCAGCTGGCTCAAATTCTTCAAAGTTTCCATGGCTGGGGGTGGACCTGAACTTGGGTTTCTCGAGTTCTGGTCCAGTATCTGAGCTACTGCACCATACCAGCAATCTATAGGAGTTTATCTTTGACTATGGTAGCATTTATCAATCTGTAGGATGTATGTACTTCAACTCCCAGAATTCTCCAGCCAGCATGCTGGATAGGAAATTCTAGGAAGTGACATCCACACACCTTAAAATTGCCAAGTTGAGAAACACTGCCCTAGAAAGAAGCACAAAATAGAAATCATTCCTTAATTGCAATAATTTATTAGAAGAATATAAATATCAGTTAATATCTGGTAGAGTAATGTTTTCTCTCACAAAGAGTGGCATGGAGGTTCCTTTCAGGATAGCGGATAAAAGAACAATACCAAAAGGCGCATAGGATCATATCGCAAGCTTTCTAGATGTGATTGTGAAAGCAGAAATATACTTCAAAAGAAAAGAGTTAATTTTCTGCATTTATTTTTACCTTAAAGCTCTTAATCTCCCAATTAATCTCAGTTTAGATTGCTAGGGCAACATACAGCCAACCATCCCCAAATCCTTAGTTGGTTCACAGTTGCTCAAAAGAAGGGTTGCCAAATTGCAACATTTAATATGTCAAAAGGAAAATTCTTTAGTTAATAAATACCCTCATTCTATGAAATTGATTACCTTAAACAAGGTCTATCTAAATTGAATCAAATAAACTTTAGCCTTCTTTTTTTCCAGTCCCATCCATCTTTGGAGCATATTCACTGTTGTGCCATTGGAAGGCAAGTGTGGGCCTCAAGTAAGACAGCCCTGATATAATTAATTCACACAATTCTTATGTCTTGACAATGCCACTATCGACCATTTCCCCATAGAAAGGTATAATCTTTTAAAGTAGGATTTTAAATCTCATTTTAGATGGCTAAATGTATTAGTCTATGACAGCAACAAACAATGACATTGCTACCCCAGATTTACTGAATATTATCAGAAACACCATCGTATTTGATTCTCCACTGTGTAAAAAAGGGAGAGGACATGAAGTTTTGTGCAAATAATATTGGAATGTTTGGTTGCTACTACTGTGGAGCTGTGGAGAGCTGTGAGAAAATCACCCATTGAGTTTCATCTGCTGTTAAGCTCTGATTTGGAGGATCAATAGGAGGAAAATCTAAATAGCAGATTCTGGAAGTCGAGTCCACAAGGTGAGGGCTTAGAAAAGAGTGAAAGACAGATGCTGTGTAAAAGCTTATATCAAAACAAATTAAAATGTTCATATTTGCAGGAAAGGGAGTTGCCTTGCTGGCAGAAGACTTCCCCAGGCGGCAGCTGCAACATCTGAAGAAGACACAGCAGACAAAATGATGGTTGAAACACTGGGCCCAGAGCCGTGTGTGTGTTTATGTGTATGTGTGTTTGTGTAGGCTTTAACTGCAATGCCATCGCCACTACCACCACCACCAATCTGCCTGTTTGACATCACCCTTTGGGCACCATTAAAGCCAGTGTAGATTCACCTGAACTTGCCATCACTAAATAAAATGACTATTTCTCAGTTTATTTATTATTCAGACTTCTGAGTCATATAAATATCTATGGATATTTCTGTCACCCCTCTTTATTGCTTCCTGGCTGTTTAGTTGACTCACAATCACCACAGAGACTGACATGGTAGTAGGAAGTACCAAGTTGCTCATTCTTTAAATAAATCTGAAGTTTACCCTCAAGCAAAGTCACCACAGCTTTAATTCTTCTGCTTCTTTCTCCCCAGATACTAATTTAGACTATTTGCGTCAGTGCACTAGGCAATTTATATTCCATATCCTTCGTACTCTTTGCATGAAATATCTCTGTTGGAATTCCTGTTTATTCCTCATTTCAGTTGTTACCTTTGTTTTTGGAAACAGCAGGCTTCAGTTAATTAAAACAAATTTGAATACAGATACGTTTACTAAATAGAAAACATTAGCAAATTGAAGCAATCTTTCTTAGCAGCAAGATTCTGAAATCTTATTAATAAAGTTGGACAAATAATAATCTACACATACAGCCTTATATTCAGGTAATTAGGAAAAAAAGGAGGAGGGGAGGAGCAGAAGGAACTTTTATTACAGTCATATATTGCTAGGTCACATGCAGGTTAGGGGTTAACACAAGAAAATTGGACATGGTGAATTAACACGGAAAAAATGATTGTATGGCAATATAATTACATTCCAAGATCTATGCTTATTCTAATTTATAGTAATTCAATCATTAATGAAAACAAGTTCTTGCTTTAGGTTTCCTATTCATAGTGCGATGAGAAGTCAATGATTCCATGCCTGTAAAATGCTAGATCATAAATGATATAATTCTTAATAGGTCAAAGATATTTGCAGCATGGGTTGTCAGGTTTGAAAGAAGTACATAGTTGATCAGATTGAGTCAAACATGAATAAGATAGTTAACAAGGGCATCACACATTTAATTCTAATTTGTCCAGAGAATTAAAAAAAATAGATATTAGCTAGGGAATATTACTGACCTTATTGCATTAATTTTAAAATGCCACACTTGTTGTTGAGAGCAGCAATCATGGATGAAATTTCAAGACAACAGTATTTTTCTACTTAGAAACACATATTTTGGCTATGGAATTGGAGGCAATGGTTTATTTTGAGTAAGAATATGTTACAGGTATTTAAGGTAGTCTCTTAATGGCTGATATTTTAATGGTAAATTTTATATCTGAGTGCATTGTCCTGATTTTATTAGGTTTTATTTAGCTCAAATAGTAATGGGCTAAGGCACAATAAAGAATATTTATGTATTATGGGTGATATGTTTAGTCAATTGTTATTACACATAATGATTTTAGGTTTTTTGTTTTTGATACTTTCAATTCAGAAATTATTCCTGACAACTATCTGAACAAGTCTCTGCAGTACTCTTCATATGATTTTTTAAAGTGGTTTACCATTGCCTCCTTCCTAAGATTGAAAGAGAGTGACTGGCCCAAGGTCACCCAACTGACTTAAAGCAGTACTAGAACTCCCGTGTTCTCCCAGTTTTTAGGCTCCTATTACTACAGAGGACAAACTCTCTACAATCAAGCTACAACCATCTTACTCATACAACTACAACTCCTCCCTCACTCCAGGATCTCTCCCCAAATTATGGTTTGATTGTTTTTTGCAAGAGACTATTAGAATGTTGTCAAATGTGGTTTTGTGGAACCCTAAGATTCTGCAAGAGGTCACTGGGGATTTTTGCAAAAAAATAATGACTGAAGAGAAGTAAACAGATTTTTTAAAAAATCTTTGTGCACCATGCAATACTAGTATTAAAAGTGGTGGGAACATTTATGCACTACAACCAGCTACTAGCCTGCCCCTTTGCTGCTGCTGTCAGTATTGTAAAATATGAATGATGTTGATTAGCAGTAGATTGATTATGTTGTGAAATTTTCACATTTTTTGCTATTTTTATGTAAGGTTGCTTGAGATCTGGAAATTAGTTCAAGAATCCAAGGGTCAAATAGTTGAGGTAGTTGAGATTATATAGACTTCACTTAGAACAGACAGATTCAAAGGTTACATTGTGTTATGCAACTATGTATAGGGTTCTATACATAAACTATATGTATATATACTATATTCCACTAACACTCTTTGGAGAGAGAAGAATTGCTTATTTGTAATATATGCACCTCTATAATTAAAATCTGTATCTCTCTGCTCTGAGAATTTAAGTGAACATGGATTGTATACGCCATTTGGATAGTCTCTCTGTCTCTTCCTAAAAGCTCTTGAATATCAGGACCTAGATAACTACTAAAACTAATTTACTGTATATGGCCATCAAAGTCCAAAGATCTGTGAATTTAATTCCTGGCAGAGGGTTAGAACCCCATAAAAGAAGATCTTGCAAAAGAATATCCCTAAATTGTATTAATTGCTAAATTAATTGTGTGTGTGTGTGTGTGTGTGTGTGTTGATTCCTGATAGTTGCCTGGACAAGTCCCCACATGGGTCTTTTTGGCAAAATTTTGGAAGTGCTATTGTTCCTTTGCAGGACTGAGAAAGAATTATTAGCCCAAAGTCATCCATCTGGCTTTAATACAGGGGTGGGTTGTGGATCGTTTTGCTGTGCTTGTGCAGAAGCAAAAATTAGCTACTGCGCAGTAGCAAAATCCAAGATGGCGGCACCCAAGGAGACACCGATGGAACTGACTCCGTGACATCATCGCTGAGCTACTAATGATGCTAAAGAACCAGTTAGAACAGGTAGGAACTCACCTCTGCTTTAATACCTAAGGTGGGACTGGAACTCACGGTGTGCTAGTTTCTAGCCTGGTGCCCTAACCATTATACCAAACAATGAAAGCAAATTAATTGCTCTCATTAATCAGTTTATGTTTCCTAATTAATGAAAAGCAAACAAAATATATTTCCTAAGTAACATCTGTGGAGAGACGTTATCATTCATCTCTCTTTTCTACACGAAGCTTTGTAACTCATGTTTCAGTCTTGTTTTCTGTATTCATACAACCCACTTCAACACAGGCAAGGTTGACACAACATACTGGATTCCTTTGTGGTTCCATGGATCTGACAAACAGATCTCTTTCAGACTTAGTTTTTCTGGGTGTAAAAAGCTCATGTTTCCTCTAACAAAATAGTGTTTTTTTTATTTTATTGTTTCATTTGTTTACTTCTGTTTTTATTTTCAGATCTTATCAATAATTGATAAGCAATATGAACACTGCAGAACATATTTGGCGTATTAACAATTGCAGCACAGAATACTCATTGTTTACAGGGCTATGGGAAACCATTCTTGCTTTATATGGATATTGCAACATTAAACACAACAACATTACGATATTATACTATTAAAATATAAAATATTATTATGAATATCCTCTGTATTCTTTCTTTTTTCTTTGAAATGCTGTTTGGATAGATCTTTCCAGAAACTCTTTGTATTGATGGTCACATTGGGATTGATGTATGTAACCACAATCTCACTAAAGTGAACCAGCCTTTTGTCACTAATGACTTCTGGAGAAATTCCATATTTTGCAAATTCCCAATTGCAAAAAATATACATAATCCCAATCTATTAGGAAAGTTTTCGAATTACACGGAGTGGGGGATAGTGCCAAACACCTTGTGTATCTTCTACAGAAGTAGATAATTTTGCACACTCAAACTATTGCCATCGTTCACACTTTTAAGGAGCTGAAACAGTTTGTACTGACACATTTTGATCGACCTGTAGCCAGATCAGGATGACTCGTGCCTGCTACTTGATCGACCTGTAGCCAGATCAGGATGACTCGTGCCTGCTACTTACACTTTTCAATGCCTAATTGACTTTTATGAATTTATAGCAACCTGTCTTGCCAATGGCTCTTGGAAATAATCACTTTTCTAATATAGTCTTCCAACCCTTTCTCTTGTGCTGATATTGCAATTCCAGCATGGTTAGGAAATTCCGTATCTCAATGTCTCGTATTCTGAAGGTGTCTGAAGGTGCCATAATCAGTTTTGAAGGTGACAATCAAGCTCCAGGCTATGATGCAGAAAGCAGGATTCGCAGATTTTGATAAGGAGTTTTAATGTAGAAATTTTAAAAACTGCAATAGGAACCTCTAGCCTTCATTTATTAGTAAATCCTTAAACGTAGACTGTCTTTCAACATTTGTAATCTCTTCTTCTAGTGCTTGAGGTAGACTGGTCTAAGCGAATATTTATGAGATAAAGTACTAATGGACTCCCCTCCTGTCTATTAGTTGTTAATATGTAATGTGCCCCTCATTACTTGCCTAGCCTTCCCACTAACAATGATAAACACTATCGCACAGTTTATTATTCGAGTGGCATTGATACCATCATGAATAAATGCAATTTTTTAAAATTTTGCAACATTAACATTCTCAAGGGTAGCCATATATACGATCAGTTTAGATGAAGTAGCCCACATCCCAGGCAGGTGATATTGGTGAAGAACAACAGATGGTTATTTTATTTATTGCGGTATGCTACTGCTATTGTGAAGGAAATATCTCATGAGGTTTTCTTTGTCTCAGTGGCAAAATGAATTTGTCTGGCACTGAGTATTACATAATTTTGAGTGGAAATATTTGCTGCTGGGTCTCAGGCAGAAAAGTGTCCCAGTTGTTCTGACCTAAGCTTCACTAAATCACAAAACAGACTCCTTGTCCCAAAAAAAAAAAGCCTTTTTATTTGGCTAATGTGAATTTCTAGCCTTCACATCCAGCAAAGTCCCAGCAAACAGTCTTTCAAGGGTGAATTGCAACCACAGACCTTATCAGTCCTTGGATAGTTTCCAGGCTGATAGCTTCCAGATGCAAGGCTGTACAAGGAAATACTTGTCAAGGAGTTTCTCAGATAAGCAACTCTTCCCACTAATAATACAAACTAAATGTCTCCTGCAAACACCACTCCCCTTTTGCTCCTATTTATTTCCTATGGGAGGAGTCATTAAGCATCTCCTTGTGCCTTTACTTCCAAGTTGACCCCTGTTCCTTAATTGTTCCCTTCTCCTGACAGCTCTGCGTATGTGCGCATTAGGAACAGGCTCCAGCTATTCTTCAACCCCACATATCTCCGAGTCCGAAGGTAGCTGATAACTGTCGATGTCCCTGGCCCCATCTCTGCCTCCCATGCAGAGCACTCATCAGACCCTTCCCCAGACTCCAGGACTGGCCCATGTTCCTCTCCATACTCTTCACTGTCTGAGTCTGCTGCCAGCTCTCCTGGCTGCTGGTAGGCCACAGCACTAAGCTTGTCTCAGACTACGTTATGATCTTACAATGTACTACACTGAACTGCTTCATATTTTGGTTCAAGAAGAGACACAAATCTTTTTTAACACATAGAGGGCACATTTTAGAAACAACTGTAGATCCCCAGAATATATACCCATGTACTTAGTTATATGGTTTCTATCTTTAGCCTATATATGTTTTCAGCATCAAAAAAGGGAAGTGCTGCAATTTTGAAAGGCTGAACTCCAAAAATTCAAAACTAATTATTTACTGTAACTTTGCTTTGGTGTTACATGAAAAAACAGGATCATAAAAAATAATTGTGTCGAACCCAGTCCTACATGGTAATAAGATATATCAAAATACTGAGTATTTCACGTAGAAAGTGTGAGAGACAGAAAAAAAAGGATGTTAAAAGGATGAAAAACAAGGACTTGTTATCCGTCATTTCACACTCTATTGTTGTTTTAAAATCATAACTTTGCCTAGGCAATCACTTTCTCTACATCTACATTAATATAATAAAGCATTTAAACTCAGTTTGTGGGAATCAAAAGTATGTTTCCAAAATGATTTATATCTCCTTTTCGGATCCAAAATAATGTTTGCTAATTTGAAGGGAGGAAAAAGGAGTCACTAGTTTCAGTTCATCATAATATAAGAGTAACAAATGTCTTGACCCTGGTGTTAAATGTAAAATTTCAGGAGGAAAGCTGCCTTTTTTTCTCCTCTCTGATCATTGCCATGGAGGCCCAGTTAACTCTGACATCCGTGTTCCATCTCCATCCAACCAGTGAATAATGTAAGTTGCCCTTTTTCTCTTCCTCATGAAACATGGGCTACTGAGGTCATTTTTCAAATGAGCTTTCTTCTCACAATTGATTTTCAGCTATTCTTCAGTTGGCAACTATTAAGAAAGAACCTTTTTTTCCCAGTGATGTTAGTCGCATCAGGGCCTGTAAATGACAGTTGGCTCTATAGGGGCTTGAAATAGGTGAGGCAGCAGTTCATAGAGTTGACATCAATTTTTCTTGATGTGACTGTCTTCAACCTGACAGAACTATGGTTAAAAGTGTCGACACCTAGAAAATATGCCAGGCCAGCAAAAAAAAGGGGGCAATATCAGGCTGCGGCCCAAGAGATCTACCACTTTTTAATATATTATACAGATCCATTGAACAGTGCTTTTAATAGCTCTTTAAAATTTGTAGTATAAGGCATAGAAAAAATTATCTATTTTTTTTTTTTAATCTCAAAACTTATTATTTCCAAATGTAATCCAGAGGAAGATCTGATACTTCCAAACAGCCATCTTAAAATCAACTTGAACAATTAATTGTTTTATTGAACTATAATTAACAAACAATATCACATAACTATATTAATATAAATTTAAAATATAGAGAAAATATATATTGAAAATACATATAACCCTCTACTTCAATGTAAATAAAGAGACAGGTATTGTAACACTTGAAGTTAAAAATGCAAACTATAAAAAGATTTGGAGTAAATCAAGACAATTTAAATTGAATTATTCCTTCCATGGGATGATTATCCAGATCACTCTCTATTTGTATGTTTCTTTATTTATTCAATTTATCATCATCAACTAAACATGCAAAGGTAAAAGAAAAATGTGCCTTACAAGTGAGTTATAATATAAAAGCCAAATAGAAAGGAAAAAGGAACTATTTAATTTTTAAATTTAGAAACAAAATATTTATGTTGTTGGATCAGAATCTGATTTCTGATCTTGAAATAACTGTAACAGAATTTGGCCACTGCCAAGGATGCAGAGTTAGAGATCAGATAGCTATGTTTAAATATAAAAGCAATCTGTATATCCTGGGAAGTCCATTAAAGTGATATACCTATTTTCAATATCTCAGTTCTCTTACAATGCCTATAAAAAAAGTATATAAAAATATTTTTTTTAAAACATGACTTAAGGATTTGACCTGTACGGGCATAATCAATCTTTATAAGAGATTATTTTCAGACAGGAATAACAAGATATCACCCCAAGCCACAGTGAAGATATTTATTTCTATATGAGACACATGCAAATTCCAGATTAGGCAGATAGCAAAATTAAAGAGAAATATCTTGGTGCTGATAATATATTGGTCCCAGAGTTAGTCTAGATCTGTGATGATGAATCTATGGCACATACCAGAGGTGGCACGCAGAGCCCTCTCTGTGGGTATGCGTGCTGTCACCAGCTGTTCTTTTCTGGGTTTCAGAATACACATGCACGCCAGTAGCTGGCCAGCGCGCATGCGTGCACTGGAACGCGAAAGAGAGCAGCTAGCCAGTGTGCATGCATGCCGGACCAGCTGTCTGGTGCGAATGCGCATGATGGAACCCAGAAGAGTAGCTGGCCACCACCTGCATACGCACCAACCAGCTACTCTTTTCCGGGTTCCAGCACATGCACGCTCCCGTTTCAGCACTCGGTGCCGAAAAGGTTAACTGGTCTAGACCCCTGGAGATTGCCTGAATGAGTCACTGAAGTTTTCTTAGCAAGTTTACAAAATCACTTGAAGCCAAATAGAACACAATAGGAGCACAGTAGTTGCAGACTAACTCTACCCATAGCCAGGAGTTCAATCCTGACTGGCTCAAAGTTGACTCAGCCTTCCATCCTTCTGAAGTCAGTAAAATGAGGACCCACATTGTTTGGGGGCAGTATGCTGACATTTGTAAACCACTCAGAGAGTGTTGTAAGGCAATTTGAAACAGTATATAAGTCTAAGGGTTATTGCTATTATTAAATGAGTCAAACAAGTAGGAAACTAATCAAAGAGAGAAACAACCTGGAATTAAGGAGAAACTGCCTAACAGTGAGGACAATTAACCAGTGGAACACTTGCCTTCAGAAATCATGGGTGGTCTATCACTGGCGGTTTTTAAGAAGAGACTAGACAGTCACTTATCTGAAATAGCACAGGTTCTCCTGCTTGAGCAGGGGGCTGGACTAGAAGACCTCCAAGATCCCTTCCATCTCTATTCTACTCCAACCACCAACCTCCTCTTTTTCATAGAGTCTTCTTTGAATAGGTAAATATGGTCTCCACAAGCAAAAGTAACCAAACTAGTCCCTAAGGAGCAAAATATATATATATAAATGTGCAACTAGTCAAAATCTTTAATTAGAATCAACCAAAATCACACACATGCACTGCCAGAAAAATGACAGTCCTTTAAGTTTTCCTAAACCAATCTTAGCTGATAATTCTGATTGGATTGCTCTAAAACTGGGCATGAAGTCATAGATTAGGAAGCAATAAACTAGGAAGCAGATTTATACAAAAAAAGAGCCCTTTTCATTGATGAAGGGCACTTGCCAATTCCCATGTGAAATTGAGTTTTAAATGAAATCTTGAGTTCTGTATCAAAGAATCAGTTACAGACCTGGAAGGAAATTTCCAAGTAGGCTTGTAGTTTCTATTCAGTTCTGATTTGCCCTATATTTGCCTGATATTTTTTGCTATATTATGTAAGGCATGTTTCACATGTTCAGTTGCATGTGCTCTGTATTCGTAATTATGGGTTGTAGTTTTAAATTGTTGTATATATGGAACAGCCTGCCTGCTTCTTGTCTTTTGTTTATTTTTTCGGTTTAATTAAAATGTGTATCTGATGAAATGGTAGATGTCTGCTTTAATAGAATGAAAGTAAACGGGAAAACTGCACATTTCTTGTAATGCAGGCAGAAAACTAAGAAAATCTCTGGATTGTGGGAGGGTAGAAATATGGACAAGAAATAAAATGGGGTGATGTGTAAGGAATGAGGGGGAAAGCTGTTAGCAGAGTAAAAAGTAAGAAAAGTTAAGAAAAATAAAATGATTGGGAATATATCAAGAGTTTTCCAATAGTTCAGCTTCAGTTAGGAAGAGATGCTTCAGAAGAATTTGAAGACTTATGACAGGGATGGGTTCTGGATATTTTTACTGTCAGTTCGCTCAGGTTTGCGTTGCTTGTGCATGTGTGCGCAAAAGCAAAAACTAGCTTCTGTGCATGCGCAGAAGCAAAAAAGATGGCGGCGCCCACGTAGCCACCAATAGGACCGGCTCCGTGATGTCATCGCCAAGTTACTAGTGGTTCTATAGAACCGGATAGAACCGATAGGAACCCATGTCTGACTTGTCACACATGAAAGCAGCCATGTCTCTTTTTCAGAATCACATAGATATTATGAAGTGCAGGATTCCTTCACTAATAAGGTCTTTCAGATGTTATTGCAGTTTACTTTGGTTTCCCTGTGTCAGCTGTAGAAAGCTATATTCCTTTGCAATGAGAGTATAGGCAGAAAATTTTAAATCCCTGCCTTATTCTAGCAATTAGACACTGCATCTTGCAACAGTGATTTTATTCGGTATATACAAAGCATGGGTTAAAAAGAAAAAAGAAACCTAGCCGTAGGGCAGAGGTGGGTTCCTACCAGTTCTAACCGGTTCTTTAGAACCTGTAGTAACTCAGCGATGACATCATGGAGCCGGTTCCTTCAATGTCTCTGTGGGCACCACCATTTTGGATTTTGCTTCTGCGCATGTGCAGAAGCTATTTTTTAATTGCTGCGCATGCGCGAGATGAACCGTGAGTGGACCGGCAGCAAAACAATCCACAACCTACCCCTGCCATAGGATCCTTAGAGGTCCTACAATGGAAAAGACTTTTTTGTGGTCCTTTATATAGAATATCATCTTATTTTTTTAAATGAATGTTGAAACCATGGCAAAATTATTATATCCAGGACTGACGACCAGCAAAGAACATCAAAGCTTGGTCAGTCAAGACATGAAATAAAGGATTATTTACCCTTATTTTGAGAAATAAAGTCTCTGTTGATCTTCTTGTCTTGCTGTATATAGAATAACCTTAGTATCAGAGGTTCAAAACTAAAAAAACAAACAAACCCTGCAATCCTTATAGGTATTTAAGAAGGAGGGAAGGGATGGAAGGAGGGAAGGGAAAGGAGGGCGGGAGGGGAAGGGAGGGAGGGAGG
>JANHFT010003725.1:80048-93920 GCA_032467955.1 Pseudoxenodon macrops | reverse complement strand
TGTTTTCCATTTTTGCATATTTGCTTTCAAAAATGTACAGATATTTTTGCTGATTCCAAGGTTTTCCAGACAGGTGTTAATCCAATAGTGGGGTAAAGAGTCAAATGCTTTCTTGTAATCAATCCAAGCCATGTTTAAATTCGTTTTTCTTCGTTTTGCGTTTTTTAGTATCATTTTGTCAATGAGCAGCTGATCTTTTGTTCCTCTTGATTTTTTATAATTTCCTTTTTGTTCTATTGGATACAGTTTTCCATCAGATGAGTGAATACTGAGTTGCCAGTATTCTTGTAAAAAGTTTGAACATTGTTGGTAGACAAGTAATTGGGTGATAGGTTGCTTGGTTCTGTGCCCTTTTCTGGATCTTTCATTATTAAGTATGTTCGACCAGCTGTTAACCATTATTATCAATTAATATTATCTGTGATTAATATATATATGTATATATAGAGAGATATTAATCACAGATAAGAATCTTATCAAACAGGGAAAAAGCTCTATCCAGCTCTCAGCTCTTGTCTACTTTATTAGGCACACAGAAACTCCTGTTAACCCTGAGGTTATGAGGATACTGGGACATGTAGTTTAATAACAAATGGGAAAACAGCAGGTTGGGGAAAGCAGGTAGATAGATCAGGGATGAAATTCAAAAAGAAGATATACCAGTTATTATACACAAAACAATAAAAGAGGTACACAGATACTTACATAAGAGCAATAAGAGTCTACCTCTTTTATTGTTTTGTGTATAATAATTGATATATCTTTTTTTTGTAGGTCACTAGGGCAAAGAAATGACGTTGACTTGGCCATACCCAGTCACATGACCACAAAGCCACGCCCACAAAGCCACACCCACAGAGCTGGTAGGGGGAAATTTTGAATTTCCCCCCTGCACTGCGGGTCAGTCCTTCGCTGTTTCCAGGACAGTCCAACGGGCCAGATTTAAGCACCCTGCAGGCCAGATCCAGCCAGTGGGCCTTGAGTTTGACATCTCTGCTCTAATGCAACAAATAAAACTCTGTATTAAATTATTGGTAAGAATGCACTGAAGGATTTCATCTGTCCTGTTTTTTTCATTTGGTATTTTAAACTTCCAAATGTGAAATTGACAATCAGTACAGGCAAAGAAATCATAACTGGCACAAAGATAGGTATTTTTTCAACCTAAGGCTATATTTAATGTCATGTTTCTGTTCCCTTTTCCTGTTTCAAGTTTTTTTTTATTATTATTATTACATTTCGGCTTACTCGCAAAGATTGTACTGAAATCAAGAAAGAGAATAATGTTTTCTAATGAATCAGGATTATTTATATTGCTTAATGGGAAATGCAGCAAGTTATGAAATTCCCTAAATATGCTGGATCTTGAAAGAAACAAAATGGAATTTTAGATATTTGAGAGGTAGTCTAAAATAGCCTTCAAATAAATAACATTTATATTACAGTTATAACTTTGTCAAGCACGAATAGTCTCTAATCTGCTAAGTAAAAATAGCAGATAATAATTATAGGATCCTACAAATAGAGGGAAAGAATAAACACACACTTTCTCCTTTGTGATCTCAGTTAAACTCCCACTTCCCAAACCTTCATTGCATTTCCAGTATATACATGTTAACATGTATGCCTATTTGAACTATTAAAAGCTTTTCTCCCAGATTAATGGAAGCATTTCTTTATGGCAAAAGGGAAATTTCCATAGCCTCAATCATAAACTGATTTTGTAAAAAAAAAAAAGCTAAACATATTTGAATGTCAATTTCCATTGATTGGAGTGGGGGAAGAGGCATGCCAGAGGAGAAGCAGACATTATCCTCTCTGGTAAATAGGTGTTTTACTACTGGCTGTCCCCAAATAGTTCACAGTGTATAAACAACTATATAGCACCCAGTTTTGAGTGCTCAACAAACAGACTACCTCCTTCACATCTCACCCACAAAAGAACATGCTTAATTGCAGAGCAGAAAATTGTAAACCAAACAACCTTTAAAAACACTAAGCCAACTAATCACAAGTGATTTTTAGCAAATTCCCACATCCTTCAACTATCTTTGTGCCAGTATATAATTTAAAGTAATTTAGTGAGTTGTTGTGTTGCCTTAACAATGGCAAGTGAGCTAGAAGACACTATAAAGCACTAATGAAGAAATGACTTCGGTTGTGGACAAAGCATGTGAAATAAAATGTATAATAGAATTAATGTTCTTAAAATAACAATATATCTACCATTCCCTATAACAGTAGAGGGAAACAAAAATGTCAATGGATATAATGGCATATTCCATTTAATGTAGAGTCTTTGATATTTTAAAAAATGGTAACAGAAACTCCATTTGATAAAATATAGAAGTAAATCTTGAGTATGGTAGTGTCAGACGTCTCTCAGCCAATGAAATAAAAAAGTGCAAGAACAGAATTTCAAGGACTTTTGAACTGTGATAAGTAGATTTATTGAAGCAAAGTTAATGGAGTTGTTAAGAAAGAATTCCACCAAGTGCTTTGTTTCAAATGTAAGGCCTACTTAATAGAAGAAATGGAAGTCATATTCCCCTCCTTTTCCCTTCCGTGTGATAGATAACGTTCTTGGGCCAGAAACCATTCCCTTGGGGTTACTCACCTCTAATGAGGCATACTATTACAAGTGGTAAGATATATAGATTGCATAGAAAACTAGTTACTGGCTTTCCTTAAAACAGAATCAATGTTACTTAGTACCTTCAATAATTTTCTATGTTTCTGTATGGGGTGTGTGTGTAAAAATTGGGAATTTCTCAAATCCCAGTAAATCACACTAGCTTGATAACACATAGATTAAGAGATATAGATTAAGTCTTGAAACATTTGATGTCACAATTCACACATGGCCTTTCTACATGTCTGTGCCATGTGGGAGTCCATTACAAATATAAGCAATATATTTACTAAAATATAAAACAGTTCTTGTATAAATTCCTCTGTACACATAGTTATTCCGCAACTAGGATCCATGCAAAATTTAGCAGATTGATATTACCTGTTCACCCTGTGCTATTTTGAAAAAAAAAATTAGGGTAGAATAATCCAAGTAGCAAATACTTGGGTTTAAGGGTTATTTGTTTGGTTAATTTTTTTAGAATCATGCTGTATGACCAGGGGGTTGTAGTAGGATTCAGCCAAGGTTGACGAATGTAAGAGGTTGAATTGATAAGTCAAGGTATCCTGTCAGTACAACTTCTGTGTGTAGCCATATCGCTTTAGATCTGTTGCCAAGCTTGTCTTGAGCAACCTTTCATTATTCCAGCCAAACACTAGGTCACACAAAGAACTACAGGTCAAGACCATCATCACTGTTTCAATTAGACTGATCTGTAAGCACATAATAATAAAACCTTGTCCCGGCGAGTAAGCAAAGCAAGTCATTTATTAGATTGACATTAAACCCATGTTTTTGTCATTCTCTTTCTTGCTCTACCGGTCTATTTTGTTCATAATGAAATTTGCAGATATATGGCATTTTAGAACATTCCTGCATCAGAAAGCTTCCATGGACTTTTCATAAATTAGAAGAGAATTCCTGGCAATGAAACAGTTTCATCTACCGACTTCTTTAAAACAAAATTTACATTCACCTTTCCCCCTTCGTTTGCCTATATGCAGCCACAGAAAATTCTATAGGGTCTGAATGCATTCTAGCCAATAACTTCAAGACTAGTTTATATATGCAATCTTTCATGCAAGTACCCGAAAGGCAAGACAAGAAACAATGGATGGAAACTAATCAAGAAGAGAAGGAACCTAGAACAAAGGAGAAATTTCCTAACAGTGAGAACAATTAAGCAGTGGCACAGGCTTTCCTGAAGCTTGGGGAGGGTGAAAACGGCCTCCCCCACCCTTTAGAAGGGTGAAAATAAGCTGACCAGAGCATGCAGGTGCTGTGGAGCTGACAGAGGGCAATGCCTCGCGTGCCCTCAGATATAGCTCCGCATGCCACTTGTGGCACGCGTGCCATAGGTTCACCATCACGGGTATAAGGTCTCCTGCTCACACAGGGGGTTGAACTAGATGACTTCTGTATTTGAAAGTTCCTGTATATGAAAGTTCCTACAGTATGTGCAAAGCAATTACAAAACTGGAAAATATCTGGCATTGGTGACTAAATACTATTTTACTTACCAGTCTGCATAATCAGGTTAAATATAAATATGACACTTCACTCTCAACATTATAAAGGGGGAGTTGTATCAGATACAGCCCATGCATTTAATTTCACTCACATACCTACATGTTCCCCCTCAGCCAATTACTTAAAGAGTGAATTTCTCTCTCAGGATAAATAGAAGAGCATGACGTTTTTCAAAAAGAAATGCACGTTATATTGCTCAGTCCCTATTTATTGTCTTTCAGGTTCCTTCTGCTGAGAAAACAACAGAAAATGAAGTATACTTGTTGATTCTTTTGTTAAGTGAGGACTTCATTCCTTTCTCCTTCCTTCCTTCCTTCTTTCTTTCTTTCTTTTTTCTTTCTTACCTTAGCTCAACTCAAGCGCTATTCAACTCACTGAAGCTCAACTGATACAAGTACTGAATAACCTTTTTCTTTATAAATGATAACATTCTTCTCTTACTCAGTCTTCAAACAGATTATATTTAGCTCATGATCTTTGCTTTGTTGAGCCAGTTGTTACATTCATTGGCGTCTTTCATCTCTTGCCAAATTATTGTGGTGCCAATTAATACAAATGTAAAAATGGAACATTCCAGGTATAGTTCTGTTGGGGACAAATTTGGACTGCCAAGTTAAATAACATACTGTCCTTCCAGACAGCCACATCTCTGATAAATCTAACTTACTCTAGTTTCTCCACACACAAAAAACAATAAACTTACCTCTCTTTATACCAGTGGTGGGATTCAGCCAGTCCGCACCTATTCGGGACAACCAGTTGTTAACTTTCTAAGCAGTTCGGAGAACTGGTTGATGGAAGAAGTCTTATTTTGGTTTTTTCCACTTTACAGAGCTAATCCTGCAAGGAAGGCAGGAAATAAATATTCTAGTGTTGTTTCTAGTCTAATCTTTATTGCCCTGCTTACAGAAACTGCCTCTCTCTGGTTAACCCTTATTACATTGTAACAGCTAAGGCAAAGCGCCCGTCGACGTGAGTGACATTCAGTTAGCTACGCCCATCCAGTCACATGACCAGTGAGCTATGCCTACCCAGCTGGCATTAGGGCAGAGAACCGGTTGTTAAATTATTTGAATCCCATCACTGCTTTATACCCCACCTTGGAGTTATGTCAATGTCTGATACAGGTTATGTGTTAGAGGCACAACAGCCTGCATTGCAATTTAAACCTAATGTCATAGTGCAAATCTCTATATATGCTGTACTTCTCTATGCTTTTTTAGCAGAGATCTGGTCCATTTTTGAACATGTCTTGTTTCTAACATAAATGCACACATTTAACTGCGATATCCATGGAGTCACTTGGAGAGCCCTCAAAGGTTTTCTTGCCTGATATCTTAAAAGATCAGTAGATAAACCAAATGGGATGGCTGTCCAGCGACTTTACTTTCCCACTGGGAGCATCTCCATTTTTAAAAAGTCAATAGGTATCATTACCTACTGACTTTAAAATCAATAAGTCTTATCTGGAGATTACATTACAATTCCACCAGTTTCCAATCTCCATCCATGTAAATCGCTTAACTAATTAATGGTATAGACTTGTCCAGTAATTAGGAAGAGTCCAAGATTTTAGTGTAAGCTTTTTAAAGTTGGCACAGACAAAAAGACATGAAGTTTATTTTGAATGATAAATATGTTAAGTTCATTTGCAGTCTTTTAGATGCTTGGATAACAACATCATTTAAAAAAAGATTTTAAAAACCTGAGATATGCTGTAAATATAATAGAAATAGTCCTATCCATATCCTCAGGTATCACACTTCTGCTACGCTAAAATTGAAAACATCTTAAAAATGAGTTCAAAATCTTAGAGGAGCTCTTCCAAAGGGTCTCTTTTTCTCTACTCTCTCCACAAATATAACTATAAAAGTAGTCTTTGACTTACGACAACTCACTTAGTGTCCATTTAAAATTAGAATGGACTCTCGAGAACTGATTCCAAAGTTCTGACAGCTGCCACTCCACTAGCATTTGTGGCACATTTATGGCCATTTATAGTATCCTTCAGACACTTACCTGACATTTTTCCAAAAACCAGCATTTATTTCTGGGTTTCAGCAAAAGAAAATTGCCCCTAGCAAACAATGGGTTCATTTAACAACTGTAGATTCACTTAATGACCATGGCAACTTAATGATCACCCCAAAACAAATGGGATTGCTTATTTCTTGACTTCCTTTGCGGAGCCAGCAGAACCATCTATAAATACCCCTTACTCCTTTTTACATTAATGGTTAAAATTAGTAGACAAAGGTGGGTTCCTACCGGTTCTATATAACTGTTAGTAACTCTGTGGTGACGTCATGCAGCCAGTTCCATCAGTGTCTCCATGGGCGGCGCCATCTTGGATTTTGCTTCTGCGCATGCACGGAAGCTAATTTTTGCTTCTGCGCATGCCCAGAAGCTAGTTTTTGACTGCTGTGCATGCGTACATGCATGCGTGTGCTTCATGCAGTGCAACCCTGGGCAAACCGGCAGCAAAAATATTCACAACCCACCCCTGGTAGTAGAGTTCATAATTTTGATTTGTTGTTCAGTTTGTAAGAATCAAGCTACAAATGATCTTCTTTAGGGAGCCAGAGCAACATACAAAAGGGAAGCTTGCAGAATACAATTCAGAAGGGAGGGGGGAATGAAAAAGGAGCCATACAAGGGCTAAGTATCAGAGCGGTGAAAAAGCTTTGAAAGGGATGCTTGTGCAGATTGCTTATTTTTTGAATGGTTAAATCAGCCCTGTTTTTATTCAGGCTAATACAGCTGCTTCAAAAGCCACTCTTGACTTTCTCCACGGGTATGTGTGTGCTCACAGTTTCTTTACTCAACCCATTTCCCAGTGGTAAGAAAATAGCTAAGGAATTGAGGGAAATCAGGAAAAATGGTAAGAGCAGCCATTCCACATTAAACCATTTTGCTTCAACACCTTTTTCTTTATGGTCTGTTTCTACTGAAATCAGTAATGAGCCATTCCTGATACTTTGATGTGATCTCCTGGAAGGGGTGTAGGACAACCTGCCACAGCCAACTCACCATGGCCAACCTGCCACGTTTTACTCGCCTTAGCCAACTCACCATGGATCAAGACTTATACTAATGTCAAAGAAATGGTGGAATAGACTCATTAAATAAACGATGCAAAAGAAGGAACAAAATGAAAGTGAATGACCAAATTTAAAGTAATGTTTAAATTATTTTAAATAATTAAATTGAATTGTTGAATTGTCCTGAGGTGAGTTGACTGATGGAAAGTTGGCCATGGCGAGTTATCCCACAACAAGTTGGCTGTGGCCAGTTGGCCACAACAAGTTGTCCCATTCTGCCTAAAAGCCACCCTTTGTTTCCTCTAATAGTGTTGGTGATGATCAGCAACAATAAGAAGCACTGCAGCAACAGATGATGGTAATGCTGTTCCACACTCATTTCTTAGTCCCAGAT
This sequence comes from Pseudoxenodon macrops, assembly GCA_032467955.1. Taxonomy (NCBI): domain Eukaryota; kingdom Metazoa; phylum Chordata; class Lepidosauria; order Squamata; family Pseudoxenodontidae; genus Pseudoxenodon; species Pseudoxenodon macrops. Next base: position 86,323 of record JANHFT010003725.1, on the reverse strand, counting down.
ATCAAGAGGCACTGTGGTCTCTGATCCAAACAGAGGTGGGTTCCTATGGGTTCTATCCAGTCCTATAGAACCAGTAGTAACTCCACGAGGATGTCACGGAGCTGGTTCTGTTGGTGTTTCCGTGGGTGCCGCCATCTTGGATTTGCATGCACAGAAGCTAGTTTTTGACTGCCACATGCGCAGAAGCTAGTTTTTGACTGTCACGTGCTCAAGGCATGACCCTGAGTGAACCAGCAGTAACAAGATTCAGAACCCACCTCTGGATCCAGAGTGTAATTTGAAGTCATCATGGCTGGGAGCCATAGCTTTGACTTCCATGGATTTATTTGATTCCTTTTTAGAGCTGTTATAGCAAATGAGCTAGCCCAATTCCCTCAAAAGATTTCCACATATATAGGCAAGGCAACAAACTGCCAATGCACAAATCTAGAAGATGAGGAATCCACAATTTCCTTTCCATGTCTGATAACTGATATACTGAGGGAATGACCCACAACCTCTCTCTTTACTACAGAGAACAAAAGTTCAATCATCGTGGAAATCCAGCCTAAAGAGGGGAATAATGCAAAGGAATTTTCTCAGATCTTCTGTTAGTTTAATAAGCCCTGTCTTAAGAGAATGAGATTGTCGGGAGAAATAACTGAGAAGCAACATGTTGGAAGAACATCTGAAGGAAATCTCAGGCTGAGGGGTCTCTGGGTGAAAGCAGAGATGGAAGTATTTTATTAAAGAGTAATTTACTAATCTCTGTAGATTGGCACTGGAATGGCTGGAATGGAAGTTAAAGTAACTTTGATCTTAAATCTCTTATCTTTGGGGAGAGAATTGTGATAAGAGAGATCTTTGGGAGAAAAGAGATGAAGGCAATTTGCTTGGAAACATCTCTGGGGGAATAAAGAAATTGGGAAGAGGAACAGGAATGAATTACCCTAAAGTCTCTGAATAATGTTTGGTATCTAATTGGAGTCTGGCGGAACCTAGAAAGGCAGAAATATTTCTGCAAGAATCATTCCCAATAGTTCAAGGCATAGTAAACAGATTCAGTTAGAAATTTCCATCAATGTTTTAGCCTTTATTATCTGAATACTTTTCCTGCTTAAGGTAAAAAAAAATTGGGGGGGGGGGTAAATTGAATGTTAGAATACTTTTGAAAAACAAATACATTCTTATATATTTTTAATCCCTTCTTAAATTAAAATCAGTTGTCACCCATTTTGGATCTGTGATGTTTATTGAATTTCATGGTAATTCAATTATTGTACTTTTGTGCCCCTTAAGTTCTTTTAACCTGTGCCCCATTTCCCCATAGTATTTCATGGACATCTGACGTTTTGGGATGCTGCTTGTGCTAACCCCCTTAATCCAAAGGTGATAGGGCTGCTTGTTTCTAGTTACATACCTCAAAAGTACAAGCTGACATTACACAGTCTACTTTTCCATTTTCATCATCATTATTATGATGCCCTGTTTACAGGCAAGTAAGCGCTCAAGCTGCCAGATATTTTATCTCTTTCTGAAACTTGTTTTTAGGGAAGATAGATATTGGCAACCAGAAAACATGCTCTAATCCAGGACAAGTTAGAAACGAGGGGGAGGTGAATAAAACCTGGGAAAAGAAGGCTTTATTACAGAGGGAGATTGACAGCTTTCTTCTCTCTTTTCTCTGATTGTAGTTGCAGGCTTCTTCAGCAATGACAGCTGTCTGTTGTTATTTATCATTGCACCTTGAGGTGTCACAATAAGGGCCATAAAGAAATTCAGTAGTTTTTCTCTTTCTTATCCAAAGACTCATACTATAGAATCAAACATTTTCAATTTTATTACTCACTTACTGAACTTAAAGTTCTTTTCACCCACACATTTACACATATATCCAAGCATTTATTCTATGTCCAAGAAGAAATTTGGTTTCCAGAAGGATTAAGGTGAGAAATCTATTGTGCATAATATCTCATCCTGTGTGAGAGCTTCCCGGGATTTCCGTTCCCATACATTTTTTTACAGTTCCTAACAAGGTTTGTCCAGTCCATCAAAGTTTAGTCAGTCCATCATCATCTCACCCCTCCTGATAGTTTTCTTCTGGTGTGCTATGGCCTCATCCAGTTCACATGGGCATCCTATATTGTGTTGGGAACCATATCTTGCTGTGAAAAATAAAAAAAATGTTGTATCTTCTTTGAAGTCTTCATGCCAGTACTTTTCCATTAGCTGTAATTCTGCTAAGCAAACCTATTACCTCCATGGCTTGCTTTGGGTATATTTCATGCATTCCATATTTCACATCCATAGAAGCATATGGCATAAAACTCAGTTGTGTTATAGCATTATGTCTTGATAGGCATTATATGCTAGTGGCAATGCACTGGTATAAATCTGGTTATACAGGATTAAATATATTCAAAAAGTGTTAAGTACATCAATCCACTCTACATTAAAGGGCATTCAGAAACTTCCATTGGCACAGAGTATGGAGGTATAAGCAGTCTTTGGGCCCCTAGAGTGGCCCACATTATACCATGGTTTTGAAAACTGGACTGGCTACCAGTTTGCTTCCAGATGCAATTCGAGGTGTTGGTTATTACCTATGAAGCCCTGCATGGCATGGGTCTAGGTAACTTGAGAACCGTCTCACTCTTATGGGACAGGTTCACTTCACCCGTGCTGGCAGATGAAGCATACTGCAGATTCCATCAGTCAAGGAATTCCAGTTGACAAGGTCCAGGAGAAGGACCTTCTCTGCCATGGCCCTTGCTCTTTTGAACATCCTGCTCCCTGAGTTAAAATTGGGTCCCACCCTTCTGGCTTTCCGAAAGAGCCTGGAGACCTGGCTCTGCCAGTTGGCTTGGAGTCCACTGGAGATGGTTGATCAACTAATAGCAGTTCCCATCTGTTTCACTCCCCTGCCCATGTGTTCTTCTGCCTTCCTTCCCATCCTTAATTATAACTTGTATTTTATTGTAATTTTAATGTTGTGATTTTATACATTTATTCATATATTTACAGCTTCATTTTAATGTTTTACACCAGTCAGAGCTGCCTTATGGCATGACGGGCAGCAAACCAACTTCGCTAAATAAATAAATAAATAAATAAATCAGTGATGAAGTTCCTTTTTCTTGAAGTTATGATGAATCTCCCCAGAGCTACTTACAAGCTGGATTTGAAGTTCTAACGGCCACTCCAGCCCCGCCCTACAGTCACATGATTGCATTTGGGGCATTCAGCAATGGGCCAACATTTACAGATGTTTGTAGCATCCTGCAGTCATGTGACCATGATTTACTATGTTTTGCTGGAAGCCAGCATTTATTTCCGACAAAAAACGTCTATTGCAGACAATGTGTTTGCTTTACAATCGCTGAAAAGATTTTAAAATCAGTATGTATGATGACTCCCTTAACATCCACCATGACATATGACCATAATTTCAAATTTTAAGTACAGTGGTAAATTGAGGAGTAGGTGTAACATCTTTAATCAAAGCTCCTGAAAGAAGATGCTGTTTTTCTTAAAGTCACTTTCTCCATTTGTGATGTGTTTATCTCTTCCCTTTTTCTATCAGGTTTGCTTATCAACAATTTGATGAAAGTTACAAGTCATTAAAGTATCTTTTTAATTGAACATTTGAAAGCTTGAACAGCTTTCCTGAATAAGTCTATTTAGATATTTTATTATCACCATATAGGTTGTGCCAACCTTTGAAATAAAATATGACAGTGAATTAAAAATTTTTTAGGATACCTGTCAGCTGAAGCCTCTGGCTATTCATTTACTTACAAAACTGATTATTAAGGTTTATTCTCTTCTTGCAAAATGTGTCTAATGCAGAATAGTATGCAGTAAAGCAATCACACCATAATAATATGTTCTACATATTTGCGGAAAGGGGTATTATTACCTGGTTTGAGTTATACATCTTCCATTTCCGAAAAATCCATTTATTATGTAATTAAATAGCTCTGGGATGCCATCAGTGGGTTTTGCAAACACCAAAGTTGAAGTATGCTCCTTCTTTTCCATGCATCTTGCAAGAATAACCTCTATTCGTAGAGCGCGCCTACCATACCTATCCTAATGTTCCAGCGTGCTTACTGTCCCTGTCCTAATGTTCCCTTTTATTTGTATTCATTTCATGTATTCAAATAATGTTTCATCTCCATGCCTAGCTAATAGTCATGATGACATACAGCACAGATTGGTTCCTACTGGTTCGGACAGGTTCTGCCAAGTAGGTAGTAGGCCGCTGGTGATGTCACAGAGCCGGTTCTGCTCCATGGGTGCCGCCATATTTTTTGTAAATTATTTTTAATTTTTTTGGGGGGGGTTCTTCTGCACATGCGCAGAAGCTGAGCTTCCAACACTGTGCATGCGTTGCTATCTTGTTTTCGGCCTTTTTTTTAAAAAAAATGGGTTTTTTTCCTACTGCGCATGTGCACCCACATGGCGCGGGAGGCAGCGAACCGGCAGCGAGGTAAGTTAGAACCCATCCTTGACATGCAGGAAAGGAAACATGTAGGGGGGCATCGGGACATGCAGACTAAATTTGTATATGGGAGAGGTACATACCCTTCCTTTTCACAATTACTGTATATGTTATGTGCTTTGAAGAAGAAATCTTTACATAAAGGTATGCATGGCTAACTCAGTTACTCTAAGAAGTATCTTGCATTTAGCAGGTCTGTGCTTTTACAGAAGAAGCACCTACTAATCTTTGTGGTCTTCGTGTAGTCTTTCAGAGGAAACCATAGGTATTCATGGGCATTTGACAATCACTTCTGTGGAGTAAATATACTAAGAGTTTTGTGGCATATTAAAAACTAACACATTTTATTTCACAGAGGCTTTTTTGAAATAATATTTCATCATATGGATTGAGCAAAATCCTGGTTAAAGGTTTTTGAACACAATCACATCCTACCCATTGCATTAGATAATCGTTTCCCACACATTTTTAAAAACTGCCAACGTTTCCTTTCACCGATCTTACTATCTTCTTTTCAGAAATTAATTCAGAATTCTTATTTATACATTTGAGAGTCAGCAGCTCACAGATATCTTCAGCTGTTCATCAGAGGTAAAGGAAAAATACCAACTTGGTTTTATGGGTAATGTTAAGGCACGGTTTATTTTAACCACTTTTTAAATCATATTAAAATAAAACCAAAAAAGCCATATTTTGATTTCCTCTCATTATTCCACACAGTTTTTAACCACAGTATACATTTTTAAAATAATTTTTAAAATGACATTATGTGATCTTAATCACATAATTAGAACTCCATTTTTACTCTTTTCAGAGTTCAGAATATGAACTGAAACAGACATGTTGACATGGGACAAGAATTATGTGAACTATGCACTCAATTACATTCATTTGAGGATTTTCATTTAGTTGAAAACACCTTTGTCAATCAACTGCTTTCATTATTCTTTCAAATGGCAATTTTCGGACAGGTTTGGTCTAGTGGTTAAAGCAGAAGGCTAAAAACCAGAAGACTATGAATTCTACTCCCACCTTAGGCATGAAAGGCAGCTGGGTGACTTTGGGCCAGTCACCCTCTGTCAGCCCAACTTACCTCATAGTGTTGTTGTTGTAGGGAAAATAGGAGGAAACAAGAGAACTAGATATGTCTGTCACACTTTATAAAAATAATGAAAGCAAGATAACATATGTAATACCCCATAACTCCCCAGAACTTATAAAGAAATCATAGGTCTATGAATTTTGTCTACCTTCCTGGACAGATGCTCCTTCATATTTTTCAAGTATACCAGGCAATTTAATCAATTTTGGTTTGATAAAAAAAATCCACAATACTTGAGAAGAGCTAATTTGCTTTTGATGTACTGTATCAGATATATGATGCATAGAGTACAACTCTCTCCCATATGTGGCCACTGAGCCATCTTTACTGCTGCTGTCTAGAGCAGATATCACATGGAGGGCTAGCTCTTGAGGAAATTATTTCTGGATTAGGCTGCTTAAAAACCATTCCTGATGATGTCAATAGCTAGTATTCTCAATTTTCATAATTTCAGCTTTATCTTGTGAAGTCTCAGTTTGGTAGGCTAATCATCATTACAAGAGGCTGCAAAAAAATATGTTGCTGAAAGTTTAAGCCTATCTTTCTGCATAGAACTTTTCTACATTTATTCATTCATTCATTCATTCATTCGTTCGTTCGTTCGTTCGTTCGTTCGTTCGTTTATTTATTTATTTATTTATTTATTTATTTATTTATTTATTTAGTCAATCATATATTAGAAAACAGATA
>JANHFT010003725.1:34514-47719 GCA_032467955.1 Pseudoxenodon macrops | reverse complement strand
ATAAAGTTGAAAAAAGGGGAACAACATTTTTACAGAACTATAGATATGTTGAGGCTGGGAGGGGCCACGCAAGGCACACACACATTGAGTTGGTCACACCCATCCAGTCACACGATCAAGCCACGCCCACAGAGCCAGTAGTAAAAATAATTAGAACCCACCCCTGCTTTATAATATATAAATATATTATATAATATAAAAACGATCTAATACAGTACCAACAAAACAAAGTGATAGCCCCGAGATTAACATATCAAACTCAGCAGCACACATTTCCTATCCTACCACCAGAGAAAAAGCCCAATCTTCAATTTACCAAAGACTAATTTGAAGGATGGCAAGATCAGGGCACCTTAATTTTCTGGGAAATGCTATTTAATAAGGCCGACATCCCCACAGAGAAATCATACCACTAGGTTTCATCAGAAGAGCTTGTTTTAAAGATGGGAGCATGCCCCCTCTTTCCTATCTTAGAGGATCAGCAGAAACAATGAGAGAGAGGCAGTCACCCAGATAGTGATAGTAATCGGGCCCTAGATTTGATAAGACTTTGTGGGTTACAAACAGCAAACATAATTTATGCCTGGAAGCTTAACTGGCAATCAATGCCCCTCACACACCAGAGAGAATGAGAACATCAATCACTTCCTTCACTACTGCCTCTTCTGGACCATCTGTAGTTTCAAAGTGGTCTTTGAGGGCTACCTTATATTGACAGCATTGTTGTAGTCCACGTGGGAGGTGATTATGACTAGTGTCATTAGTGACCATGTCATTATTGAGACTAGAGACTAGTCATTAGTGACTATGAGAAGGGATTCCCAGTTAAGCAGAGTGTGGTGGTACAACAGATGAATCTAGGGAAAAGACAGCTGCCACTTGCTCTTTGAGAAGGAATTGAGTCCAGGAGAACCTTCAAATTGTGAATTTTGGAAAATGCTATCCAATTTCAAACTAAAGATGGAAAGTCCTTGATGCATTTCTTGGTCAGCTTGAGGTTGAAATGTGCAGCTGGTATCATCAGCATATTAATGATACCCAACCTCATGTCAACAGATGCTTTCGCCCAAAGGCTTCATGTAGATGTTAATCAGTAGTGGTTGCAGCACTGAGCCTTGTGGCGGTCCACATGTCATCAGCCTATTATAACTGAAGTGGCTTGTAGGAAACTTTAAATAAAAGCTTCAAAATGTGGTTATTAGTTGTGAGGTTTTTAAAAAAAACATTTGGTGTCAATTCAAATTTATAATGAAAGGGTATATGCTTTATTTCTTAGGGGTTTTGGCTCTTTCCTGGTACCCACCTGTTATGGCTGATGAAAATGGAGATCCCACTGATGGGCTTGTGCCTATAATTTTGGATATTGCACACAAGTATAAATTAAAGGTATAGTATTTGAAATTTGTAAAAACTAGCAGTAATGGGGTGAATGAAATAGTCTACTTTATTATAGCAACAAAGTTTGTTGATATTTTATATCCATTTCTCTCAGATTAAATTCCGTTGAACTCAGTTGGACTAGTTCTCAGTAGTCATATTTATAATTGTATTATCAAATATCATTAATAATGTATTTCAGTAAAGGACTGCTTACAAAATGCTGTCTTGTTACCTTCCATAAGTTTTTATATATATAAGACAGGGTCTTATTTTCTTTTGACCCACGAAATAAGCGCTTGGCCTTATTTTCAGGGAGGTCTTATTATTTTTGCGGTGCAGGAGGTGGCAAGGGTGATCACCTCATGGCTGCTGTGTTTTGGGGAGGGCTTATTTTCAGGGGATGGCTTATTTTAGCGCATGCATTCAAAAGCCTGATTGGGCTTATTATTCGGGTAAAAGCTTTTTGAGGCAGTTGTATAGTCATCTTCTTAGAAGTAACACTTCCCTCTCTTAATTCAAAGCAAATATTACCAGATAAATATATACATATAAATATAGTGGGACTTTTCCATCCCATAATTTGTGCTTAGGGACAATAACTTCTAATTCTTTTCAAAATGAAAGAATTGTCCTTAGTCAAAACTGAAATAATGATTTAAAAAATACAGGAGTTAAAAATAATTGGCATGTATTTGAGAAATCTAGGGTACAGTTTTTAAAAATCTAATCATAATTAGATTATTTAAATATTTAAATATTATTGTAAACATTATTTAAATTTTTTGTCCCAACCCAAAATTGGAGGTGACACTATTCCGTCCCAGATTCTGAGGAAAAGATAACATGTACTCTGGCTAGAAATTGTGTGAAGAAATGGCCAGCATAGCCTCTTTAGTAATGAATTGTCATTATTGCCAGTTATCTCTTCCTTTGAAAGGATAAGGTTGATTAGGGAGGCAGGGCAGATGTGTTGGGGAAAATTGTTTGCTAATAAGGTAAATTCAATTACATATTCAGGTATAAATTGCTGAACTGGAAAATTTAATAATTTGAACTGCCCAAACCATAAAATCGATCCCAACACTAATTAAAACTGAATGTTTAATAATTTAAGCATTTCTTGCAAATCAGTACATATTTTTTTTCCTGGAGACATTAATATCTTGAAATGCTGCTTCTCTGATAAAATAATCATCTAGTGAATTTAATATTAGATGACTCAGTGCCTCTACAGTTTTGCACAGGGCTTTGAAACTATTGGGCAGATATGCCTCAAAAATGAATCATAAATGGCAATGACACTGAGACTCTTGATCATTTGAAATTCTAGCCACATTTCTCTTTTCTCTGTCGGCACATTTAAATTTGCTCTTCAGATTGGAGTTGGCAATTCGCTTATGTTTTCTCTTTCTATGGAGAGATTTAAAACGTTATAGCATTGTCTTCAGGTGATTTTTCAGCAGAGGAAAACACAGTTTTAATACTAAAGAGCTATTAACTTTCTGTTGGGTGTCATCTGCCAGCCCTTTTTTTCTGGTTTAGTTAATAATGTCTGCCATATATATTTATTGTTGTACTACTATGCTGTAGTTGTTTTTAATTGTGTTTATGATTGTTTGCTGTCCAGAGTCGCTTATCTTAGAAGGGTGGGCATAGAAATTAATTAAATGAATAAAGCAAACAATTAATTGACACTGCAGCATAGAGCATTTTTGTTCTGTGTTTGTATCAAACAGCTATGCTTTCCATTTTCTAACCAATGCTATGTTGGGTGACAACAGGACAAACTCCATTCCCATGTAAAGAACTAAAAGTTTCTCTCCCTTTTAGTTTTTCCCCCTTCTTTTTCTACTAAACTTGCAAATACCAAATAAAATTTCTGTTCTTCATAAATAGAGGTCTATTGACATCACTTTTTTCCCCTGCTCTTTTGAGGCATTCCATTTTTTTAACAAAAAAAAAATCCTTTTTATGTTTCAGGTTACCTTCCATATTGAGCCATATAAAGACAGAGATGACCGTAGCATGTACAGCAATGTCAAATATATTATAGACAAGTAAGAACTTGGTGCAATATTTGAATATCAATATGACAATTTTATTCTGTCTCATCTGACTTCATTATATGTTTCATGGTGGTTTATCAATTAAAAATTGACTCCTTGTCAGTAGACACAGTTCTTATTAAAATAACCTGAACTCCCATTCTTTTTGTTCAAATTTACAATATTTAATATCATTGTTGTCATTTTTGTTACTGTGTCATGCAGCAACAAATAGGGGGTTGCAAGCAGAATCATTTGGTAATTTTATCTTCCTAACAAGACTGCATTTATTAAATTTTCTTTGCTGAGTTACAGTTAATTGTGTTTAAAGACCTATCTAATGCTATTTATGACATTTGAAATGAAATATAATTGAAAGAGAGGCAGGAAGAGTAACATTTAAGATGATTAGAAACGTATATATGGAACATTTACTTTCTTTTTTTGCTTGTTTGCTTTTAGATATGGAGGTCATCCAGCTTTTTACAAACATAAAGTCAGTACAGGTAGAACCCTTCCCATGTTCTATGTTTATGATTCTTACATCACAATCCCAGAAATGTGGGCAAACCTGCTCACAGTATCAGGATCTCAAAGTATACGTAATACACCCTATGACAGCTTATTCATTGCCCTTCTTGTAGAAGAAAAACATAAACACGAAATTCATCGAAGTGGCTTTGACGGAATTTACACCTATTTTGCCACAAACGGCTTCTCTTATGGTTCAAGCCATCATAATTGGCCCAGTTTGAAAGCTTTCTGTGACATAAAAAACTTAATGTTTATTCCAAGCGTGGGCCCAGGCTACATAGATACTAGCATCCGACCATGGAACAATCACAATACACGCAATCGTGTCAACGGGAAATATTACGAGACGGCATTCAGTGCTGCGCTTCTAGTAAGACCTGAAATCATTTCCATCACCTCTTTCAATGAATGGCACGAAGGGACTCAGATTGAAAAGGCCATTCCTAAAAAGACAGATTTGACAACTTATCTGGATTATCAGCCGCATAAACCAAATATTTATCTGGAGCTTACTCACAAGTGGTCTGAAAAATATAGCAAAGAAAAGGAACAGTGGCTTACATGAGTTGCCATTGTGGTTGAGAATTCGACAATGAATCTGTCACTGATTGATTGGGAAGTTGTTGTGAGGAAGTGTTCTGACTATTTCTACAGCTTTGTTATAGAAAGTTTTCATTTTAAGGAACAAGGGTAACAACAAGCAATACTATCCCTTCAGTTACTTTATTATATGAAGACTATGTTGGCCATGCTTAATATTGTATATATTATTCTGTACTACAAGTACTGTTTCCAGAGTATTTGAGTGGTGGTACAAATAGACTGTTAAAGAGCTAAATTCAAAACTGGCTGCAATTAAAATAGTTACACAAGATATTTGCATGCAGCTGGTTTTTTTTTTCTTTCTTCATTTTGAGAGGGGAGGAACCCCTCTCAAAGCAAAACAAGTTTAGAGCCCATTTCAAATACAATTTGAAAAGCTGTAGTTGAGAAATAACTTCAAGCAAAGTTAGGACTCGCATCCCGTCCTTTCTCAGCAAATCTCTTGGATCAAAAGCTTGGAACAACTGTGTACAAAGATATTTATCCAAGTCTATTGAAGATTAATGTGTATATGATGCATGATATCGTAAAGAGAGGAATTTCTCTGGGAACTTTTTAGTTCAAGAACCACTTAAAATTAGTGCTACGTAAAAGCACAGTGTTGGAGTCCTGTGCAGATCTTGTTTAATCTCCATGTGAATAGCTGGAATTGGAAATAAATTCCCTGTTAATTATTTTTGGTGTGCTTTTCAGAACATGAAAAACCTTTTATTAAAATTAGGAAGTGATATTTTCATAATATTTCTAAACAATAATAGTTTCAGTTTAGCTATTTCTAAGAAGTGGTAAATTGCCATCCACTTTTTTATGTGAATCACTGCAAATAAAATTAGGGAGCAGCCCTAATTCTCTCTCTCTCTCCCCCCCAAAAAATAACAGTTGAGGGAAGGAAAGATTAAAGCAATTACCAACTAAAATTGAAATACTGGGAAATTTAAAGTGTCATTCAATTTATTCATAGAATAATCTGACCTGGAAAAGGGACTTTTAATGGGAAGGGCTGTTCCTAATGCGGAGAGCTTTAAAAATTATGTTTAGTTCTGTCCCAAACATCAGAAATTTTGGCTGGATTATTTTTTTAAGAAAATGGTCTAGCAAAATATTTTACTTTGCAGAACAGGCTCAGAATATGTTTTCATGAATATTGATTGTTAGTCTTTTGGGTACAAGTAGGCCTCAAGGTACAAGAGGTCATTTAACCAACATTCAAAGTTATACCATACCCATCCCATGTCCCCCCCAAAAAAACTACATATGACCTTATTTCAAAGTTACAAATTCTGCAAAGCCCACCTGGTCATTTGCAGAGATGCTGCAATGTACCCAGCTATTTTTCCCCCACACTCTGCCCTGCTGGGTCCCCAGGGACACTGGACCTGCTGTGCCCCCTACTGGATTCCACACTGTACTTCTCCTACCCTCACAATCCCTCACTTTACCTTGTGAAGATCTATAGAGCTGAGGGGAGGGAAGGAGAACAGGCCTCTCTTGCTGAGGCATGTGGGAGAATTACACAAGTTGGGTCTTTTTTGATCCAATCATCTGCAGCCTAGCAATGAAGGGTCCAACCTGCATGGTTGGTTGGCTTGGGAAAGTCATGTGTTTGGCAAAGAAATGTTTGATTCACTAGCAAAGCAGCCCCTTTACCTATAAAAGCTACTTTTATATTGGCTCGGTTCAATTTCTTTTCACAAAGATGCAGTTTAATTATTCTTAAGCACCCCATTATTATCACTCAAAATCCATAAGTATAAAAATGAATCAGCAACTTAAATTTAGTAAAAAGCAAAACTTTTCTGTTGAGCCATTTCAAATACAATAATCTTTTGCAATCTTGAGTGTCAAAAAATTATTCACAAAATACAAAAACTCTTGTAGTGTGAACATTATTCCATTATAAGTTACATGATGTGATATTTTTATTTTTGCTAGCGATGGGCAGACTCTTCCAACTGGGCCTGAGAAAATAAGTTTTATGCAATAAAAAAAAAAAACCTACGGTACCTTGCTTTATTTTGCATTTTGTTCTAAACATAATTTGCAGTCTAAGCATCTACGAATCCCATTAGAAGCAGAATGAGCCCAGATATTCTTTTGCTGCAGCATTCTAGCTGCTGCTCCTTTTTCACTTGTCTTATTTTCCTGGCCACAAAAATGTCTGCTGCAATGGAAACTATTTCTGCCAAGATATGTATTTTTTCTAGGTGCCTGCGAACTTTGCATAGAAGCAACTAGACCAAGGGACAAAACCTGTGGTTTTGGTTGGAAGAATGGTGCAGGTGCATCTCTTGAAATCCCTTCACTAATATTGCCATCTGCTGCCAAAATGGCCAAAAGAAGGTGAGAGGGAAGCCATGTCCTCAGCCTATTTCCTCCGCTACTTCTTTCTTTGGTTTTTTAGCAATTGATAAACATTCAATGAGTTGAGGCTGATGAGGTTCAGGTTTTCTAGGCATGCTAATAATAGAAATATAATCACATTTTGCTATTATTTTCCCCCCACAATGGATCTAGCATTAGTCACCTACCAGAGGAAGTAATGCAAGGACTTATTAAAAAGACGTGCAATTTGATGTGTTTAGCTGTGATAAAAGACATTCTCCTCTACCAGTTTTGTAACTATTTCTAAAAAAATAAATGTGTCATTGCATTTTAGTATATATCTCTATAACAGATACATAATGCATAGATACCAATGGATATCTGTGCACCAAAACAGCGGATCCCAACCTTTCCAGTTCCATGGACCGGTGGCGGCCAGCCAGCAGTGTGTGTGGTAGGGGATGATTTCACGCATGCAACCTAATCCTATGCAAGCGTAAAAAGAACTTCACACATTCACCCACCACTTGTGCGGACCAGTTGCCAACAAGTTACAGACCATGGTCCACGGACCAGGAATTTAGACCCCTGCACTAAAGAACAGTATAGATATATTGTAAAGTGATTTTTTAATGCAGCAAATTGTGAGCTGAATTTTATATTTCCTACCTAATCATAGATTATAGCTAATGCACACAAACCACACTATACAAACATAGATAACAATGTTAAGGTTTAAATTTGTTAAACAACTCAACTTTCATAGATGCCAGGAAAGAGCTTTATTTTTGCTATTTTCTTGCCAACAGAAAACATACGTGGTTATTGTTTATTTATTATATCACTTATTAATTACTACGAAATGTTTTATGAATTGTCCCTTAGAAGAAGGGATAGGCAGTCTGCCAATGGCAGAGAGCTCTGTGGAGCAACAACAGGCAAGATTATACAATTGAGTTTAGTTCCAAAATGGCCGATTCATCTGCCTCTTTGGAGTAGGTACAATTTTAAGGGAGGAAATGGAAACATAGGCTTACATTTCTGTCCTTTGATTGCCTGAACCTCCCAGAATGAAAATATATGCTGAAATGTTTTATCCGCTTCTAATGACATTACTATGTCATCACAACATGTTGAACAGTGTGCTGACTGATCAGAGTAAGCATGCTTGGAATTGCATTACTGATATCTTGAGATGTCTTCGAAAATTTGACACCTTCATGTAGAGCGTTTACAGTATTTTTTAAAATAAATAACACTTCAAAGAAGGCCAGATGTCATATTGACAGAATGAAGAAGCTTAAGGATATCATGAAGCTTAAGGATATCATGAAAGGAGAAGCAGGTTCTTAATTACTTTATTGGTCTACTGTTAATGCCAGAGAAAGAAAAAGCCCTTGTCAGAAGAAGTTTCCACTCCGTGTGGTTATACATTTTTACTTCACTTGTCATACTCAATTCATAGGTAGGAATTTAGGAATAACCAACCTTAAAACAACAGTTATTTCCTTAGGCACTTTGAATAATCAGGTCAGTTAGCTAAGAGTCTGTATCATTTACTTCTCACTTCCATTTGCTGACTTGGAAATACGGTGATCTGCCATAGGTGCATGGTTAAAACCAGGAACCACATACACACATAGCGGGAGCTTCTAGACACTCCAGTGGCCAGCCTGTTTTTCAACAGAGTTGACAGCTGCAGCTGAGATTTCAAACAATCTGCCAGCTAAATAATAGGCCTTTCTCCTTCCCCCCTTCATCATAGAATATTGCTGGCTCCACTTCATTGGATATCTAGAGTTTGAAGAGTTGTGCACAATTGTTCTGTCAGCTAGAATAATTTATAGCAGCGTTGTTCCTTTTAGATGTTGAAATCTTGAAAGAAGCAGTTTCACAATATTACAAGGGAGGGATTACAGCATAATCTTTGGTTTTCAATTTTTAGCATTATTGCAGCTGTTTAGCTATTACATTGACTGTTCTGATCACATTTTAATAAGATTCCTTCATTTAACAATACAAGTTGCCTTTGTCCATGTTTTCATGTGTACTTGGGTGTTACACATGCACAACATGGCTTTTGCACGTGGATAAAGTATATTTGTTCAGTCTCATTAGCATAATCTGCTTATCAACTATTCTTTGACTGAAAATGAACCCCACAAACAATAATAGAAAGTACATAAATGTTCTTTATGGATAGCACCAAGCCTATCCATAATTTTGAGAATGGAATTTAAATCCTTTCACTTAAGGTCAGAAATAGCAGGTAGCAAATATAACACTGACTTATCAAGTATATAGATTATCAACTCTTCACTCTGCCATGATATACTATATTGGGTTCTATAGGATTCATAGAACCTATAGAAGTCATGAAATGCTGCTTCCTTCAAAAGACAAATTGAAATGTCTTAATAAACAGATGACAGATTAGTATTACGAGTTCTAATGTTACTCAAGTCATTTTTTGACATCATTGTATTAGTTGGATAATATATTGAACATTTTAGCTAACATTGAACAATTATCTAAAGAGTCCATGGCTAAACATTTTAGTAAAATATGCGGATAGTTTTTCTTGTACTGTACTTATAGCAAAATGACTAGATATAATTAAAGTGACTTGCCATTTCTTCTTGGAGAAATGACACAGAAAACTGTAAAAACAGTTTTTAAATAAATGTGTATTTGGTTAATCTTGCTCTTAACTAAGTACGTTGAGATTTTTCTAACCTCAAAAAATCCGCTAAAGCTCATCAAGCGGCACATAGTCTATTCCTTTGATTAATTTAGGCAATTTATTCCTGCTCAAGAGAGCAACGTTTATAAGGAAGAAATGATTTTATTACTGCAATTTGCTCAGAAAATACTACAAAGTATTGATGCACCCAGGCAATTTTTCCACACATATTCAGAATGAAAAACAATGATAACCTCAGGAAAGGAAATGCATATTCTTGTTTACCAGGTTTAAATGAACAATGCACCGTGAATAATTTGGTGAGAGTGGTTATTTTGAATCTGCTTTGATCCTCAATAACAGTGCATTTCAGAACTAAGGTCCCTAGAAATATAGTTAAGAAGAAGGTTTTGAATATTTCTCTTCACATGGTCATGAATTAGAAAAGGTCATTTTCAATAAAACGGGTAAAATACTGTCTGGTAGGAATGGCGACCTCCAAATGTCTATAAACTCTCACAAAATCCATGATCCTAAGCAAAATAAAAGTTCATTTTGGTAAATTTCTTTCAACATTTTGCACATCCATTCTTATTCAGAATCTATACACAAATATTATTTTCCCATTTTGTTCATGGTAGACTTAATCACAAAAATAGTCAGTTAAGCATTGAACCCTGGTTTCAAAAAATTTCTTGTTACATACCTGTGTTATCTGCAGTAGAAGATAAATTAGCATTGGACAACCTGAAGATACATTTTTCACATATGTTGAAGTTAAAACATATGAAATGGTTGATTGTTGTTGGTGTTTTGTGGAATTGATGATTACTAAACCTCCATAGGATCATTAAGTAGTTGAAAATTTGTGAAATGTCATGTTAGATGGCAATAAAACTAGATGACATAATTTCTAGATTTAATGGCAATAGAAACGGTTACCTGTCAGCTATCAAGAACTAACTTTCTTGTCAGTTGAGCTGAATTCTGCCATATGGAAAAGAATCTGAATATTCCAGATTAGATACACGTTACTGCATGCTTACCTGATAGTTCTTTATTCTGCCACTCTTTATTACTATTTATTTACCTGCTTATATTTATTATTGGATTTGAGTCTACACTGGAGTCATTAATTTAAAAAGCTGATAGCAAACTTTCTACAGTCCATTGAAGTCAATATGCTGATTTGGATTGTGGAATTCACTATGGTGGTTGTAGGCAAAAGCTAGATTAATCAAAAATTACAATTAGTTATTTAATTGCAGCTCTACCTAAACATCCCAGGACAACTGGATATTTAGTTTGAATAGTGAGTGTAGTAATATATTCAGGTTTGATTTAAAGCCAGCAGTCTTCAGTGATGAAATTCAACCACAGAGATTTTTCATGAAACTGCTTAACATGAAATTTATCTCTTGTATATATAAATAATTTGACTCACAGTTAATACTTTGAATAAGTTAGCCTTTAAAAAATAGCACTTTGTGTATAAATAAAGTATATTGTCTATTAGAGCTCATCATTCACTTCTTTTTACTAAATATTAACCTTATATGTTACTAATTATTATTGATTTTTTTTATGGAAATAAATGTGCTTTGTTATGTTATAACAATTACAAATGCTGTAATTCCCCTGGTGTAGAAGTTAGACAACTGGGCTCTTGCTTCTGCTTATCAATGATATGGCAAGCTTATATTTTTCATTTGGATGCCCATTCCCAAGTATGAAAAACATGATAAACTGTGTCAATGGGGATTAAATCAGCTATGTGAGCTGCTTTATTGACTTGCTTAATAGTCAATATTTATATTGGCATTCTTTTATCATGTTTTGTTCAACTTGATTTTTTCAAATTCAAAACATAGGTATATATTTATACATAGGTGCACAAAATGAACAAAACCATTAAAACATGATTTTCACACCCAAAAAAAACACCATAATAATGAATATTTACTGCAAATCAGTGTGACTTCTGCTGTTGAATCATATGAGTCGGGGGGGGGGTGTCTTGACCTCCGCCGAACCCCCGAAACTGACTCACCGAACCCCTGGGGTTCGATTGAACCCAGGTTAAGAACCACTGGCCTAGATTTTGAAAATACTACCGTACACCTTAGATTCCAAGCCTTGCTGCTGAAAGCATTTTCCAGTATCAACTTAAGTCTCAAACCGAGTTTTACCTTGATGGCTTTAGAGCTGGATCATCAGATCTTACAAGCTGTGAATAACCCTAGGACCAACAAGCCACTTCAGGGTTGGGAAAAGCAAAGGTTTATTTCACTGAAGGATGATACAAATATGGACAAGGCTGAAGAGGTGGAAGGTCTAGAATTATTGCAGGAGATCTGGGGTGGCAAGAGCCAGATTCGACACACGCACGCACACACACACACACACACACACGCACCGAGAGGATCAGGAGCTCCAACAGTGGTGGCTCAGCGGATCTGTGGGGGAAGGGTAGAGAAAGAGTGTTATTCCTGCCCCAGACTAGTCTCATTTCATCAGCAATTTGCTACCTCTGGTCCCTGGACAACCAGAGTAGATGCTCTCTGCCTCTAAGTGCTCTCCTTGCTTAGTTTAATATAGTGGCTTAAGACGATTATAGAACAACAAAATTAGTAATAGAGAATGTGGAATGACCTCATAGACCACAGCAATAAACATGAGAGAAGAAATTATGCCAAAGGACAAGGCCATGGGCTTGCGGGTTAAAAAATCATCATTTTTGCTGACAACTGGGGAAGTAATCTAGCAAGAAACCAAACTTACATACAGTCACAAGCCATCAATGGAATACAGTTATGAAAGGAGCTTTGGCTGTATCAGTAGCAGCTCTCTCTGGAGTGGCAGCAATAACTCATGCCTTTATCAGCTCTAGACTGGATTACTCTACCGGTTGTCCTCAATTTATGACCACAGCTGGGACTGGAATTTTGGTTGCTGACCGTATCAGCAGCTGGTTTCCCTCCGCTCCTCTTTCAGGCAGGCTTTGCAGAGGGAAGCCAGACGCTGCTATGTTGAGCCTCTCGCGTTCAGCCACATCACGCCCAGCTATGCCCCCTGTCACCACCAAAGTTTAGCCCGAAGCCAGGGAAGCCAGACGCTGAAGTTTAGCAGCGTTTTTGCGGGGAGCGGTAAACTTCAGGCTAAACTTCAGGCTCACCGTAGCAGCCCACCTACCTCTTGCTCGGTCTTTGTCGCGGCCAAATGCAGCGTGGGCAGGCAGGCGCAGGCATTTACACCAACTCCCTGCGCCCCGTTTGGCCGTGACAGAGACAGAGTGAGGAGAAGCTCCGGAGCCTCGATAACTGCCTCGGATCCTTGCAGGCAAGAGCGTCTTTTGAAATGAGAAGCCGCGCAGGGAATTGGTAGAACTGCCTGCGCCCGCCCGCCTACCTCTCGCTCGGTCTCTGTCGCGGCCAAAGGCAAGCCTCTCGCGTGCAGCCCCATCCCGACCCATCTCCTCTCCCACCTGCCACCTGCAAACTACACCCCCACGCGAGACACTTCTCTTATCTGTCCCTCATAGCGTCGCCTTCCTCATCTTTGTGTCGGAGGAACCCTTGGCGAAAGAAAACGTCTCACGAGTTCGAGATCGATTCAACTTGCGAGACATTTTCTTTCGC
>JANHFT010003725.1:19592-34414 GCA_032467955.1 Pseudoxenodon macrops | reverse complement strand
TAATGAATATTTACTGCAAATCAGTGTGACTTCTGCTGTTGAATCATATGAGTCGGGTGTGTGTCTTGACCTCCGCCCAACCCCCGAGACTGACTCACCGAACCCCTGGGGTTCGATCGAACCCAGGTTAAGAACCACTGCCTTAACAGAATGCTGTTACAACCATTCCAAAGAAATTATTTGAAGGTCTCTTGTTATACTCTGTCTAATATTGGAGCACTGCAGAGCTGTAGGTCTTTAGCAAAATAAACATAAATGTAACCATAAGACAGGCCCATGAATAAATATTACACCCAAAGGGTAATGGATTTGTACACAGTTTCAGGGTATTTGAAATACCTGTATTGGTTTTTCAATGTGTTCTAAATTTTTACAAGCATATTATAGGAGTATTTGACCTACAGCACATCTGGAATGCCATATTCTTTTAGTGAGCTTCTGAGAAAGCTTGAAAGAAACATGATTTACCAAAATGTTTAGCTATGAACCTTTATAGGTTCCTGTTTGACGACTGAGTAAAATAAACAATATTCCTCTTAATCTCTCTGCTACCCTTCCACAACACATACATTCTGTCCACTTTCAGGCAAGTGAGACTTTCCTTAGCAAACTTTGAAGCTTCATGTGGAACTAAGGTAATCACCATATCAATTTATAGAAACAAAACCATTAGATTTAGCAGTGTCCCTTGATATTTTTGCTACATGTGGTATGACCATTGTTCACACATCTGAAATCCCACAGGAATGGAGGGGGTGAGAGGAATTATTTGAAAGCATTTTAGAATAAAAATTATTTAAAAGAATATTAATTTACCGATATTGGATACTTTATTTTAATGACATTGCATGATAATGTGTTTTAATGTACAATACCTCATTTTTGCACCTTTAGGTATATTTACCACTCATGTTCATAATGTTTTGATGTACCTAATTTATGTTCATTATGTAGAAAACTGAAATATATTGTATATTGTTCATGAAATACAATTTTCAAACAATGTACTTCAAAAATCATAAACTCCCACTAAATAATTTACAGTATAATAATACCTGAATTAAGGACTGCAAAAGGCCCATAGTTATGTTTAATAAAGAAAAATTGTTTCTATTAGTTCTGTTGTTGTTTGTATTCTTATAATATTAAGCCAAAATGGGAAAGGGGCATATGATTATATTTACTGCAGAATTGATTTAAATGGCTTTCATTTAAATTGCAGGCAAAAGTAAATATTTAGTAATTGAATCTTAAGATATTTTAGGAAGTAATCAGAGTTTTAAATACTTTCAATGTCCTGTCTCTAATGTTCAATTTCCAGATTGTTTCTTTCATGCAGTTTCTCAGCACTTGAATCATTTTTATACTAAATGCTCCTTGTATTAGTGGAAAATAATTGGAATTCTGACCATTGCAGCTACACTATTTTCTGTGCAGGTTCCTTTTCTATTTGGAAAACCCAGCATCTCCCTCTCTCTCTGTCTCTCTTTCCCTCCACCACCCAAACAAACTATAATGGAAAAATGATTTTTTTAAAAATAGAATTTCTGAAGCTGATAGAATTTTAATCTCAAATATTTTATCTAAATATATGATCAATTAGTTGTCATTTTTTAATCTCTGTATCTCTGAAAAAATAACCTGTACCCAAAACTTAATTATTAACACAATTCAGGCTAATATCCAACATACTTTATTTTAAGAACAAATCAGATGAAAGAAATCAGTTTTGAGTTAACATACATAAGATTTTAATATAAAAATGCTTCCACTTTGTCTTTACTTCTCCTTCTAAAAGTAATACTATACAATTGTGTATCAAGTGACACTTCAGAATTGTTGAATTCAAATTATTCCAGAATGGCTTTTGCAGAATAATTGGATGCTATTGTAGATTTCCACACTTCCCTAATGTGTTGGGATCCTTATCCCACCCAAAAATATATATCTAATTATATATATTAAACACGATCATTTGAGCTGCGGTGGTGCAGTAGTTAGAGTGCAGTACTGCAGGCAACTTCTGCGGATCACCGGCTGCTAGCAGTTTGGCAGATCAAATCTCACCAGGCTCAAAGTTGACTCAGCCTTCCATCCTTACCAAGTTGGTAAAATGAGAACCCAGATTGTTGGGGGCAATATGCTGACTTTTACAAACTGCTTAGAGAGGGCTGTAAAGCACTGTCAAGTCTAAATGCTATTGCTATTTGCCCAGCACCAGTTATGTACTCAATTTGTTCTACCTAGACAAGTTTCAATTCCCAGGCTGCTTTATAAATGTAGAAGAGCCTTTTCCTGCTCTAGATCTTTCCTGAAGGAAAAACAGTGGTACTGCTTCAGCCACTATTTCATGTGGAGCCTTGTTACAATAAAACAGGGATGGGGGGGAAGGGGGAACATTATAGGAAGCACAGACTGGGTGAGCCATCTTTATATGTTGTCCTAAAAGACTTGACACCAAGTCAGAAGCTGAAAACAATTTTTATATATCCCCTGGCTGTTCTGGTCCTCAGCTCAAGCGTTGCTGTATGTAGCATTTGAAATTAGCAGAAATATTGCAGTAGGTCCTGATTCATCATTTAGTTCATTCATTCAGGTTTTCACTAATTTTACCTTTGTGTTCCCATATTTGGGCATTGTGATCTTAGAATGCAGACCGAGTCGCAGGTTAACTCATTCCTGGAGTTAAAGGTGAATTTTACAGAATTAAAAATAGAATTTGTAATGCTATTAGGGATTGATTATCTGTCATTTAACTACTAGACCAGTAAGTGTAATTGCATTCTGTTTACAAACAAACTCAAACATTTGTATCATCATACTTCCAAATTCCTGTACGTATTTTCAAAATCTGAGCACCCTTCTTTTTCTCATGACTTCATTTCTACAACTTCATCCTATTGTGTTTAACATCATATTTTTTTAGAAAAGTATTTGAATTTCTTCTGCCCTGGCTAATTGAATCCTCAGTCTTGTTTTGATTCAGACATCCAGCCAAACTGGGAAACCCCTAATTCAGACCTGGGTATTTTACAGCTTCTGGGTAATGTCCAGGCATTTGACTGTCCCTATTCAGCTTGTGGACATGGTAATGAGGGGGCAGAGAGGGTTACAGAGGAGGCGATGGGTGGACCACAGAAGTGCTGCAGCAGCAGAAGGCCATGGCAAGAGGGGCTATAGTGCAGGGGTGCGTTCTAACTTACCTCACCGGCGGTTCTCTGCCTCCCATACCGTGTGGGTGCACCTTGTGTGCACACATGCACACACGTATGCGCAGTACAAACAAACCCCAAAAAGCCCCCCCAAAAAAGGCCAAAAACAAGATGGTGACGCATGCGCAGTGCTGGAAACTCGGCTTCTGCGCATGCACAGAAGAAAAAGAACTTTTAAAAATCCAAAAAAAAAGATGGCAGCACCCATGGAGCAGCAGAACCGGCTCCGTGACGTCACCAGCAGCCTACTACCTACTCGATAGAACCGGTCCGAACTGGTAGGAACCCACCTCTGCTGTGGTGGCTTTCCACTACCCTCCCAGTTTCTCATGTGCCCTCTTGTGAAAGTTAATTGCCCTCCTCTTCTCTAATTCAATCTAATCCAAACAGTCTTCCAGACACTACATGCCTGCTATGTATGCCTTTTTTTTAAATGTAAACTTGATTATGTGCCATGTAGTCAGCTTTTCTCCAAGATAAACAAATGGGGTGGCTTATTGTATAAATTAGGCATAAATTGTATTAAAATAATGATAAATAGCATTTCATTGTAGATAGCATACATTACAGAATTTTACTTAGAATATTATTTATAAAAAAATCATTTGAATAAACTGAAAAGAGAATTAGGAGGTTTCATGACAGGACAGTAGGGAAAAACTCCCTAGAATTCACCATGGAATGAGAGTACAGTTATTGACTATTTATGTAAGTTGTTGAATTATTTAAATGGAATAGTTCACTGGTGCAGCAGCTGAGTTCATTAGTGGTAAATAATGAAGGCTTGAGCAACAAAATAGCTAGAAGTTGCAGGTTAACATAATAAGCGTAGAGGAGTTTAAATATGTTCTGCATATAGCTAAGTATATTAAAATGACAATGAATTGTTTAATAGTATATTTTGGCCTGATAAATTAAAAAAAATGTCTGAAATGTCAGAAAAAGTTTCCAGACAGATATCACTGTTCTTATACCAAATAATTTCCCAAGAGATAAGGTTCAGGTCTAAAATCTGAAAGTTAAATGAAATTAAAAGGTAAGAGAAGAAAACTGTTTTGACATGCTAAAGAGAACACACTGCAATTTTTAGATTCAATGGTATTGACAACAATTTGCTGTATATATTAATTCCACTATATTGATCAGATGTAAGCAGTTTATGGTTTGAAACATCCAGTAACAGGTGGGAAAACCCTTAACATGGTTTACTGAGGTTTTTTTTTAATTCTTTTTATTATTCATACTTTTCATTAATTTGCAAAATATACTTTTAGAGGGACTTAGGATGCACTAGGCTGAAAAAGAACAAGTTTATACTCCTTAAGATGAATTCTACTTGTCACTGGGTTGATACACTACACAAGACAACAGGAGGAAGTGGGTCTCTAATTCAAGGGTGTCAAACTTGCCATGTCATGCCATCCCATGACATTTCGTGACATTTTTCCCATCCATGGAGCTGAGGTACATAAATACGTAAACTATTGTCTTTTAATCAAAAATTGTTAAGGCAATTAGTTTTTAGTGACCTAATTTACACAAGAGCTAAATAATAATGTTCTTCCTTTGCTTTTGATTTATAGGGCAAATGTGATCAACTGTGCTTTAATTGCAAATCATCACAATCTCTCACCTTAACCTTTCTATATATGAGACTAAGGCTGTGCATGCTTAAAAATATATTCAGAATATTCAGAATAAGTTCTTCAGATCTTGCAAAAACCCAGAAGCAAACCTATATTCTTTTTTTTCTGGAGAAATCTGGGGGGGAAAGGTGTGATTATTTTAATGAGATGTGTTGTTGCTGAAATGAGAGACAGTTTATTTCCAGGACATTTTCCCTTGTGGACTTCATTGGCTCTGAATTATTAAAATGTAGTCAAACAATGGCTCTGCTTTGTTGGCTGTTTTCAGACAACAGCTACAAACCATAAGAGACTCGGTCTAAGTTATGACCTATTGGTCTGAGCTTATCTCTATCAACTGATTTATGTTCAAGCTAATATAAGACAGTTAAAAATCTACCAATTACCTCCTGTTTTGTTTGCTGCTCCACCTAGTGCAAAACTCCTTACTAACACAAGTCCTGAAACACTTCTTCCATGTCATTCCTATGTATCCTATGACTTCTTATTGATATTGTTTCTTGATTGCTTATTTGTACCCTATGTCTATCATTACGTGTTGCACCTTATCATTCTTGACAAATTTATCTTGTATTTTTATGTACACTGAGAGCATATGCACTGAAGACAAATTCCTTGTGTGTCCAATCACACTTGGCCAATAAAGAATTCTATTCTATTCTTGTCATTTTTGAAGCATGCACAGTCCTATGTAAAACTATATGGCAAGTAAAATGGAGCCATGGAGGTTTATTTATTTTAACTTTTGGAATTCCTAAACCAATGGTGTTTCCTACATAGATTTTCAGCTGAAAATTCAGGATGAAATCAAAACAAGCAGCTTCTTGGAGTTCTATGACAAGTGAATGTAATAAACACTATAAATTATTTCATTGCAGTAATCAAGGGATATTCTTTTACATCCCAGTAACTCCTTGAGTTATAATGTTAGGTGTGTACATTTCCCCAAAGAACACGTATGACATCTATGACATTCAAAAGATTAAAGTTCATCCGCTGGAGAAAGAAATGGTGACCTCTAATATTTTGGTAAGAAAATTAAACTAACATTTACAGTTAAGACAAATGCCAACATACAGAAGAATAAAGGCTCTTGCTATCACTGGAGTAGAAGCTAAAAGTATTAACTTGCCTCCAGAAGTTGGGAGGGAGGGAGGGAAGGAAGGAAGGAAGGGAAGGACATTTGCTCATTACGTCCATCCCAAATTCCCAAAATATATATTTATATTTATGCAGTCACCTATTTGGGGGGATGTGCTCTGGGTATCAATGCCATACTTGACCATACTTTATGTACTCCTATTTTATATCCTTGCTTATTTGTTTGTTTGTAAAAATGTATTGGCCGTCCATCTTACCACAGGATAACTCTGGGTAGCTTATAATCTAAAGCACTGAAAACTGCAAGGCTACCAAATGTCAAGTCCAAACTTGGTTTCAACATTTTGTCTAAATAAATAAATAAATCGTCACACGATCCGATCCAAATATGGCAGCATTCATACGTGAAAGATGCCTCCTTATGCAGATACATTCAAGAAGAGGAATTGCATCCCTGATTGGATTCATTTCAATAAAGACAGGCATGGGTATGACATCAGAATGCAACAGGCACAATTCCTGTAATTTCTTTGATGTTATGATGCAAACCTGGCTTCTAATGGGGGTTGCTGTAGTCAGAGTGTGCATAAACCATTCAGGCAATTCATGATACTACCAGGGGTGGGTTGTAACTTACCTCGCAGGTGGTTCGCTGCCTCCCACGCTGTGCCTCACGTGCACATGCACGCATAGTAGAAACAACCCCTGAACCCCCCCCCAAAAGGCCAAAAACAAGATGGCGATGCATGCCCAGTGCCGGGAACTCGGCTTCTGTGCATGCGCAGAAGAAAAAAAATCTGGGGAAAAATTTCCCCCCAAAAAAACAAAATCCAAAAAAAAGATGGTAGCGCCCACGGAGCAGCAGAACCGGCTCCGTTATGTAACCAGCAGCCTACTACCTACTCGGTAGAACCATTCCGAAATGATAGGAACCCACCTCTGGATACTACGTACATATCAGCTACAAGCTCAAATCAATCTCATAATGCATAAATGAACTGTGACTGAGATCTAAACCTGACAAACTTTCTAATTACTTTCTCCCTCTCATTCAAAATGAATCTGTTTCCTTTAGGAATGGGGTAGGATTCAGTATTTCCAGCCCAATTCTATTCACCACAAATTGTTACTGGAGAGCTTTGCTGTGGAATACATTTTTGTTTTGATACACATCTATGTGGCAATGTACGCTGCGTGGCTGAGTAAGAGAGGGCTTTCAGAGCCACGCTGCAGACTCAAGCCATTGCTATGGAAACACAGCATGGCAGCTTAAATCTCTGGTTGCTTCATACAGGGAGAGATGATTCAGAAAATAAAATTAACAAGCAAACAAATCAAGGCACACTTACTCCAGGGGAAATTAGGAGAGAAATTAAAACACTGTCCTATTGTGAGCATTAATAGGTCTCAGCTGGGAAAGTCCAAATGGAAGATTTGATACTAATATAATAGCTATGGCAAGGAGTTCTCGCTCTCTCACTTTCCCCCCCCCAAAAAGCTTGGGTCAGATCTGTTGATGCAGGCATAAGCCAGGCTGCCATCTGGGATATTTCAGAAAGCAAACATTCTGGTTCTCTGGATAAATGTAGGGTTTATGAAGCTCCTGGTATCCCAGACATGCATGTCCCCCAGGATTAAATCTGGAATAATTAACCTTCTATGGTGTTCAGAAATCCAACTCAATTTACTGGATGTGCAAATATATAATAATGGATACAGATTGGTTTCAGTGATCATCAGTGAGTCCTGGTGGTGTTAGTGGTTAAAGTGCAGTATTGCAGGCAAACCAGCAGTTCAACCCTGACAGGTCTCAAGCTGATCAAACCTCTCCATATTAAAAGTGAAACACATCATCATTCTATAAACGTGAATGTATTCTATAAATAAACCAGTGTTTCTTTGGTCAATAAACATGCTATTTTCTTTTCTGTAATCGCTTCATGGTTGATTTGGAGGTTTGTTTTGGATCACTTCTGATTGTGGGACATTGTTTCTCCATTGAGTCGACAGGAGAATCCAGGATGGGTCACTCTAGTCTCATAGCTCTATTGACTGAGTTGAAATCCTGAGTCCATGCCTCCCTGGCCTCCTTCCCCAGTTGAAAACTCAGTCAGAGCTCTGCAGACGTATTTTTTCATTTCAGAGAGATTCTGAACTAAATATAGAGTTGATTCCATCAGATTCTTTCATCGATCCAATTTGGAGGACACATGAGAATTCAGCAGCTGTGGTAAGGAGCAGGGAGTTCCTGGCTGCTTCGGCAGTCACACTCTCTGAAGGGGGAGCTGTGGGAGCCACGTGCTTTGCAAAGAGGCCATCTTTATTTTTCTGCCTTAGGCTGCCACGTGTTAGCGCTTGTTCCTGAGGCGGCAGGAAAGGGCTGGGGGTCCCTGATGGCTGTGGTAGCCACACTCCCTGGAAGCAGACCATAGAGGGGCAGAGCGGCCATTAGAGGAGCCGGGTGCCCACCCCTCCATAGGCTTGTGCCGGCGGCCATTTTGTGGAAGATTTTTTGCTCATGGTGCACCAAGGGATGGATTGATCTGTCCTCAGTTTTGGTGGTGGAAGTCAGACTTTTTGCAGGAAGGATTGGATAGAGGTCTATCCCCAAACACCTTGAGGTGTCAGTTTGCAGCCCTGGCTTTGGTTTTAAAGTTTGGGGACCTGGATTCCATCACACACCACCCCAGGATCAGAACTTTCCTTCGAGGTGCTTCCAATTTGAGGCCACTGGTGGTGCACTGCTACCCCACCTGGAATTTGACCAAGGTGTTGCAGGCCCTCACTAGATCCCCATTTGAGCCTTTGAGAGAGGCCAACTTACATCTCCTCACGTATAAGATGACCTTCCTGGTGACCATTACGTCCGCCAGGCGGATAACAGAATTGGCGGTCTTATCAGTAAGGAAGGACCTGTGTTTGTTTCACCAGAACAGGGTGGTTCTACGATTAGAGCCAACCTTTCTCCCAAAGGTCAATTCCTTATTTCTACAGGTCACAAGAATTAATTTTACCGGATTTCTGTCCTAACCCCAGGCATGACTTGGAGAGACTTTGGCATACTTTAGACGTCAGACGAGCCCTCCATATTTATGTTTCCAGGACTGCTTTCCTCAGGAGATCAGAGGCGCTGTTTGTGTCATTTCAGCCAGCCACCCTGGGCCGCAAGGTGACGTCATCCACGGTGATGTCAGCCAGTGGCTCAGGGCTTGAATCACTAGAGCTTATGAGCTCCAGGCACTCCCAGTACCCAGAGGGATCACAGCGCATTCTACCAGGAGTGCAGCCACATCTGCAGCCTGGGCAACACAGGCTTCAGTGGAGGAGATTTGTCGGGCAGTGACATGGATGTCTCCGTCTCTGTTCATAAGACACTATAAGTTGGATACGTTTGCCTCAGCGGACGCTGCCTTTGGCAGGTGGGTCCTCCAACAGGTATACAAGGATGGAGGGGCTCACGACCAGAGCAGTCCCCACCCTTAGGACAGCCAAGCTTTGGTATGTCCCATCCTGAATTCTCCTGTTGACTCAATGGTGAATGGGCGTTGGTCTTACCTGAGACATCCTTTCTCTTGGAGGTCAATGGGACCCTCCCAGTGGATGGTCTGGTCATGAGCTCAGAGGGTGGTAGGGTGGAGGAGGTTTGCTTGGACTAGGTTAAGTCTTTCAGAGTTGCTTTGTCTTCATTTTCAACTGGAGAAGGAAGCCAGGGAGGCGTGGCCTCAAGAGTTCAACTTACTCAATAGAGCTATGAGACTAGAGTGACCCATCCTGGATTCTCCCATCGGCCTCCAAGAGAAAGGGCGTCTCAGGTAAGACCAACGCTCATTTCCCAAATATGCTCCTCTATTTTTCCTTCTACTTGCACGGTATTTTCCATGTCACTGGCTGCTGCAGAACACGAATGCTCCAAAACAATTTCCACAATTTATAAAAGACTGCTGTTGACTGCTGTTCATAAAAGATGTGATATAGACACAAAGGCTACCAGATATAGACTGCAAACATCTGGATGAGTCCTGAGTGACAACAACATTACCATTTTTATTTTTCACTGCTGCCATACAATGGTTGTCTAGATTTTTGCACCAAAATCAGATACTTTAAAATAAAGATAAGATGCCATAGACTAAAATAAAGATAAGATGCCAATACAAGGACAAATGGAATCTACAGAACAAAGGTAGATTTTTATATTGATTGTAAGCTTCTGCTTGCTACATTTCATCTCAATTATGCTGAGATTCAGAGGTAGAGAGCTAGAGGGGGGGAGGATAGGAGAGACAGACAGACAGACAGACAGACAGACAGAGAGACAGACAGACAGAGAGACAGGCAGACAGACAGACAGACAGACAGACAGATCGATCCCCATTCATTTGGAACATTTACCAGTATATTAATTCAGAACCCAGTAGCTTCTCTATTATTTAAAAAGAAACTACTTTGAAAACAATCTTGTTGCCATTTCTTCATTAAGGAGACCCTATAATAAAATTTCCTTAGAAGACGTGTGGAGAAGACGTGTGGTTTTGCAGAATGCTGCCAAGGGATCTAAAACGTATGTATTTTATTACATTATTACATTCAGATTCAGTCATACAATAATGAAATAATAAGAGACCATCATTTCTAAGCAAACACAGGAAAAAGACAAATGAGTACAATACTGCAGATGATTAAAATGTGGAAGGAGGGGGGAAACTGTCCAAACTTACCATGTACAACATTATGGTTTCTTGAATGTATTATTAAAGCACCATTTAGTTCTGTGAGATGGGGACTGAAATTGAACCAATCAGTTGCAGGGAAACCATGTAGTTATCCATGCATGACATCGTCTTCTTCTTTTTCCTATTACATTCTGATTATGGATGCCTCATTTGCATAATCACTATTCTGTTAGAACTCAGAATAATCTCGATGAACTTTCTCAATGGTTTGGCTCTCTTCTGTTCTTGGAATATTAAGTTGTTCTCAAAACACCTCCAGGAAGCATAAAAGGTAGATGAAAAGAAGAAAGCGCACCATCCTGCAAGAGAATCAGAGTGACTGAGAGAACTGAATCAGCACCATTCACTGAGAAGAAAAGTTCTTTGCCTTTTTTAAAAGAGATGGTTTCACGCACCCATTACAATCACGCTAACTTTCAGGAACAGCTCAGAATCATGACACATACATTTATGTTTAATGCTGCATTATACGTAGATAACAGACTTTTTTTTCTTAACATGTAAGCCTTTGGATAATTGTTTGAACAAAGGTTCTGATACTGTTTTAAATTAATAAATGGTATGCAGATGATCAAGATTAAAACCTTGAAAGGCAGCAAGGTGAGATTAAATTAACAGTGCCCCAAGTTACAGCTTTCTAGGTTTTGTGTAATTACCAGCCCCTTTTTTTTTCAATTTAAAGTGCCCCGCCTGTCTCTACATTTTTTTAAAAATCTCGAAAGGCCTGGGAATTAATAACAGAATGGATCTTTTACATCAGTGGTGAAATCCAATTTTTTTTGCTACCGGTTCTGTGGGCGTGGCTTGGTCGGCGTGGTGTGGCTTGGTGGCATGGCTTGGTGGGTGTGGCTTGGGTGTGACAGGAGAAGGATATTACAAAAATCTCCATTCCCACCCCACTCTGGGGCTAGCCACAGGTGGTATTTGCCAGTTCTCCAAACTACTCAAAGTTTCCACTGCCGGTTCTCCCAACTATTCAAAATTTCCACTACCGGTTCTCCAGAACCTGTCAGAACCTTCTAGATTTCACCCCTGCTTTGGATCTAGCAAAAGTTTAAGAAAATAATTGGACTAGGTCCCCTTCCAAATTCAGCTAAGAATATTGTGGCCCCCTATATATCATGCAAAGTCAAATGTGGCTCCTAAGCTGTCAGAAATTATGTATCTTTGGACTAGTTTAGTCCAACTTTAACTCAATCAAGATTTTATAGTAAATGTTATGAAAATTAAAAATTAAATTAAAAAAATTAGTTGTTTTTTTCTTGTTCATCAAGAAAAATATTTCTGAATATTTGTCACATTAACAAATTGGTATATTTGGTATAAACTTCTGGAGGACTCTGAACTTCTGGAGGTCTCTGAAGGCTTTTCAGAAGCACCTGTATCTCTATGTTCAACCCTCTTTTCTCTGCTACCATGTTGGGTTTCAAAGGGAAGAATTCAGTGGGACCTTCCTTGAACAGCCATGAAAGATTTTGAAAAACAAATTTCCACACCCAGTTTATCAAATGTAACTTTATATAGCAGGGCTGTCAAACTCCTGGCCTGCGAGACAGATGCATCAAGTGCTGGCCACGCCTATGCCCGGTTTAGCGAAGGGGGGAAAAGTCCCGATACGTCACATGACACTATCATGATGACGTGAGTTTGACACCCCTGCTATATAGCAATGGAGGTGTCTCATTGATCTACTTTCTCAAATGTATAAATGATCATTGCGAGTTATTTGATTGGGTATCTGTTGATTTCTGGCGACTACCTGGACTAGTCCATGCAGTTTTCTTGTCAGGATTTCAGAAGTGGTTGCCATTGTTTTCTTTCTAGAACTGAAATACAATGTCTAGTCCAAAGTCATTCAGTTGGTTTTGTGCCTAAGGCAGGACTCACAGTCTCCTTACTCATACACTGGTGCCTCAACCACTGCACCAAACTGGCTCTCTGTGTATATTCGTAGCAAGAGAAGAGAAGAAATAGGAAGTATAAAATGTCTGGTTTGAAAAAAAAAGAAATGGAGAAATGAAATTTCATGCATTTTTACATCACAATTCTTTCTTTGCAACTCTCAGTAGTGACAGGTTTGTAATTTAGGAGGATACAGTGAGTCCTTGAATCACAACAGTCAATTTAGTGAACGTTCAAAGTTACAATGGCACTGAAAAAAGTGACCTATGACCATTTTGCACACGACCGGTGCAGCATCCCCATATTCACATGATAAAAATTCAGATGCTTGGCAACTTGTTCATATTTACGATGGCTGCAAGGCAGAGGTGGGTACCTGTCAGTTCAGACTGGTTCGCTAGAACCAGTAGTGGGAATTTCCTCCTGCTTGCCAAACCGGCAGCGATGGTTGGTTGGACACCCCCCCGAACCAGTCTTCCGGCTTGAAATCCATCCAGCTGAGTGAAATTTACTCGAAAATAACCCTCTGCACATGCGCAAAGCCTCCTGTGCATGAACAGACAAGTTTAAGCAGGGAACGATGGGGGTGCGCGTGTGAGCAAAACACGCACTTCCGACGCGACCCCGAACCAGTAGGGAAGGTATATGGAACTCACCCTTGTTCATCACCTAAGGTTTTTAAGAAAAGACTGGACAGCCTGAAATGATATAGGGTCTCCTGCTTGATCAAGGAATTGGACTAGAAGACCTCCAAGATCCCTTCCAACTCTATTCTGATTGATTGATTCTAATTCCAATAGCAATAGCACTTAGACTTACAGTATATACCACCCCATATAATTTTACACCACTCTCTGGACAGTTTACAATGTAGAATTATTATTTGCATACTGCCTCCAACAATCTGGGTCCTCATTTTGGGAAGGATGGAAGGCTGAGTCAACCTTGAGCCATGTCAGGATCAAACTCCAGGCTGTGGGCAAAGTTAGCTTGCAATACTGCATTCTAACCACTGCACCACCAAGGTATTAGGAGTTCCAAACACCCAAAGCCCACTCATTATTACTTGGGCTGAGCCAAAGTTTCTTGTCTCCCCCATCTAGATCCGCCAGAGCCTCTAGGCAAAATGTCGGGGCATCTATGGCATCCCTGGAGAGAAGGTCTTAAAGCTGGTTATCATCAACACACTGGTGATATCTCATTTTCAAATGGCCTCAGCCAGCAGCCTCCAGTAGATGCTGTCCACGCTCAAGATAATATACACACAGCACCTGATGCTGAAGTCTAGCCCAACGTTTGCAAGGTAACCGTTTGTGCTTGGCTGCTAAGATTTTTCTTTATTATGAACTTGTTTGTGTATGATTTGATTTCTAGACTGCGTATTCTCAGCGTCTCTCTCTGCACCATACAAAATTTAAACGCACCAAAATAGCAGATCCGACAGTAAAAATTACATTATGGAATCGCTATTTCAGACTCCCCCCAAAAAATATCGTATTAAGGTTTTCACTCAGAACGAAACATACGCTAGAGGCCGAATTTTTTTTTGTAAAGAAAGAAAGGTGTTTTAATTATGAACGAGAGTGCCCAAATGATAAAGGAGTCTCACATATTGTGTGCAGCCCTGCCAGCAGAGACAGATCTACTCACATGAGCTACATTCATTTATTTATTTGTTAGATTTTATTTTATTCCACCCTTGTTACTTTATAAGTAACTCAGGTTGGTGAAACATAGATAATACTCCTTCCTCCTCCTATTTTCCCCACAACAATAATCCTGTGAGGCGGATTAGTCGAGAGAGAGAGAGTGAATGGCCCAAAGTCATCCAACTGGTTTTCCAGCCTATGGCAGGACTAGAATTCACTGTCTCCTGGTAATTGACCCAAGTCACTCAACTGACTTTCACGCCTGAGGTGGGAGTAGAACTCACAGACTTCTGGTGATTGGCCCCAAATCACCCAGTTGGCTTTCATGCCTAAAATGGGACTAGAACTTACAGTCTCCTGGTTTCTAAGGTAAAGGTTCTCCTTGCACATATGCGCTAGTCGTTCCCGACTCTAGTGGGCGGTGCTCATCTCTGTTTCAAAGCTGAAGAGCCAGCGCTGTCCGAAGACGTCTCCGTGGTCATGTGGCCGGCCTGACTAAACACCGAAGGCGCACGGAACGCTGTTACCTTCCCACCAAAGGTGGTCCCTATTTTCCTACTTGCATTTTTTACGTGCTTT
>JANHFT010003725.1:0-10148 GCA_032467955.1 Pseudoxenodon macrops | reverse complement strand
AACATTCCTAGTGTTTTCTTCTTTTCCTGTTAAAGGAGAAGGATCCTCATGAAAAATGGGGAATGTACAAGACCAAAGATAAATCCCCTAATTATTTCACCTGTCATTATATTATTATTATTATTATTATTATTATTCTAATTATTATTATTAGTATTATTATTATTATTATTATTATTATTATTATTATTATTATTATTATTTGCTTCTGTGACTGTGCTCTGTGAATAATGAGATTTCAATTAGCCATATAGAATACTTAACCGCTATACATGTCTGTGGAAGGACCTGTTTGAGATATGACATGCTTGTACCATTAATTTTTTTTTCAAAAGGGGGGGGGCTGTTTTCAATACAATCAGCTTTTGAAAAAAGGACAGTTGATTAGTTCCAGAGAGGTAATTAGGCAGTAATTGTGCTCAGGAAAGTAATAGAGATCAAAGGTACCAATCATCTTACCTGACGGCAGAGGGTGATTAAAGCCCTTTCCAAGTTACCTGTAATTTCATGACTGAATACTTATTTAGATGACTGTGGGACACAAAATATTTCTGTTTCAGTCTTGTATCTTTCAGCCTAAGCATTCATAGCCAGTCTATCAGAAAATTGCTTGTCTTCTTTTTCTGATGAGCTCAGGAAGGAAGCCTTTGTAATCTGGCAATCTTCTTCATTTGAGATTATAACCTTACGTTACATTGACATGGTATTAAATCCTACTGAAATTATTAGTGCCTGCCTGGAAATAAAAGTCATTTGTATGGTGCAACTATACATGTACGCAGTGCATATATCTTCTTACTTGACTGCTCCTAGTTCCCAAAAATTATCTTGAAAAACTGTTTGCAACAGCTGCTTATTTCTCAACTTTTAGCTAAATATGTTTTCCCTGAACCAGTGTAATTTACCATTCTGGTAACTTTAAAAAAAAACACCACACCATTACATAACTCTCCCTTTAATTTTCTTTCTAATTTTTAACACTTAATTTATATACTAGATTTACATTGTGTCCTTTTTTCAAAAGCTCAGGTGAGGGTCCATAGTAACACTCCCTCTAATTTTTCCCTACAACATGAGATAGGTTGTGCTGAGTGACGATGACTAGCCCAAATTCTACCAATGGACTTTCATGGCTGAGAATAGACTTAGGCGTCCTCAATTCTTGTCCAACATCTCAATTGTATTTGCACATTTACTTTGTAGATAAGTTATAGTTTGACTAATGCCTTGTTTTCAATCATATCTTGGACAATCAGTTTGGTGTAGTGGTTAAGGCACCAGGTTAGAAATCAGGAGACCATGAGTTCTAGTCCTGCTTTAGTCATGAAAGCCAGCTGGGTGATCTTGGGCCCTTCACTCTCTCTCAGTTCAACTCACCTCACAGACTTGTGGCTGTGGGGTTAAACAGGAGGAGGAAGATGTGTTAGATATGTTTGCTGCTTTGAGTTATTTGTAAACTCAAATAATAAAGGCAGGAAATAAACAAACAGACAAACAAATTTGGATGAGATTTCAATAAAATGTTAGAAAGTGAATAAAGCTTGCTATGAAAACAAGACCTTCAATGATTAACTGACACCTTTTACTGTAATTCCTCTGTATTATTGGTATTAACTCTTTACTGAGAGCATTATAAGATATTCAAATATCCATATTAAGAGCTATTTCATGCTTTTACTGTCAAAATTATCAAAATGTGACTGGACTGTTCATATAATCATTTTCATAAATACATATTCCCAGCACTATAGTTCCTTTGTCAGATGGGGTTATCTTCCAAAGCTCAAGAGTCTCATCCCCAAAACCAATTCCCACCCTACTTGGTTATATTGCTTCCTTCTCCCACTGGAACATCTCAAGCTGTTTCTGGTGCCCATCCCCATTGCTATCAGAACAGTAAAGTAATTAGTCATGCTTTACCCTTTAACTCAGTCCCATCACTCTGGAGAACTTCAGAGTGAAGCAAATGACCACCTTACTTTCTTTCCAATCTGTTTCCAAATCCCATGACATCCAAAGGCATACTGAGAAATATGTAACACACGTGTATGGATCTGTGTTTGTATGGAGGTGCCATGGGCACAAAGGAGCATCCTATGAACATCAGCCTATTTGTGTCAAGCTAAGTCAACCTGGTGAGTATCTGGTGGGGAAACAACCTAGGAAGGCTAAAGAAATGAATCTCACAGAAGGTAAGATACAAGAAGGTATGACAGGTAAGAAGAACACAAATAATGTGCAGAATATTTGCTTTTCATCATATTGCAGAACAGCGAGGAAAGATTTGTTTTCCCCCCAAAAAGAAATTTATTTGTATATAGGAGGCATTGTTCAGATGACAGAGGAGCTAGACTGGACAAAACTAATGAAATTGATTTAGTGTATATTAGTAGCTGCCAGGAGACCACAGACTCATATTTGATTTGTAATGATGTTGGACAGATCTAAGGTGCTTGCACAATATATTAGCAATTTTGAGTAAAGGATTGTTTATTATTTTGTTAGAAAGTCATTTAAAACTCCAACAATTATTGGAATTCTATTCTGCCTTGTGATCTAAAAGTTACAACCCTGTTACAGCATTATTAAAGCATAGCAGCTGTTATCACCTTAGATTACAACAATTGATTGTGACTGATTATCATCCCTCAATAGCATTTTGGTTAAAATGATTAAATTGCTACCTTGAATAGCCCTAATGTTTTACATGGAAACAGAAAAGTCAGGCTGTAAACCATAAATCATTTTTCTCCAGGGCATTCCCATAAAGTAAACCAAATAACAGCTTGAGAACTACAGCTTATGTATTTAAGAAAAGCCAATAGACAGGATGCATGTACAGATTAAAATCTTTTATAGTGTAATCCTAATCATGTCTAATCACAAATAAATCCTACTCAATGCAACTGGCCATCAGTCCAATAAATACGTATTAGGAACAGTGATAGGTGTACAGAAATGAAAGTATTGTGTGGGTGTGTCAAAAGTGGCAAGATACCATTGCCAAGCCATAATCAAAACCATCCAGATACCACTATATATACATGAACCATTTTAGTTCAATTTTAGTTCACCATTTTACTTTAAGGTCTCACAGAGATCAAAAATACTGATTTTGATCATACATATATGAAATTACATTGTTCATTTTTGTATAATTTTAATTGGTTACTAAATGTAGATGGTTTAATCTATACATGGTTTCTTTTGTACATTCCAGGAATAAAAACAATATTATTCAATTAGTGCAGGCATGTCAGTGGTAGGTTGCTGCCCGTTCGAATTGGTTCGCCTGAACCAGTGGTGGGAATTTGCCCCCACTTGCTGAACCGACAGTGCCAACCAGCAGGTCATGCTCCCGAACCAGTCCTCCATCTGAAAATCAGTGTTTCGTCTTCAAATTGGCCCCAAAACAACTCTCTGCATATGCACAAAGCCTTCTGTGTATGCGTAGAGGGTTTTTATCCCGGAAGTGATGGAGGCGCTTCCAATACGACCCGAACTGGTAAGGAAGATAAGAGGAACCCGTCCCTGAGACATGTTCACCCCAGCCCCGCAAGGGCAAAAAAAAATTCCTAATACATCATGACACGGCCCGCAGTGTGATTGGGTTTGACACCCCTGAATTAGTGTATATATGAGTAAAGAAAGAAAAGATAAGGGAACATATGAATGGAATAAAACTGGCAGGTAACTATCCCTAGTAATAAAAACAAAATTTAAAAATACCATTTTATTTTCAGAAGCAAGATCAGCTATAATTTGGAATTCAAATCCTAAATCTCCCTCCCATAATTGTTAAAGACTTTCAAGATGATTGGTTGAAGAATTGTGTGTAAAATATAGTAGATTGGATTGGAGGCTTTTGTTTCTTTTGGTTGTGTTTTTGAGATTTTTTAATTGTGTTTTAATATATAATTTAAATTTGTTAGCTGTCCTGAGAACCACCCATTGGCAATTGCCATCCCAGTAAGTAATGTAAGTAAGGAAATGAATAAATAATCATGTGTAAAATAATCCCCTTATAAAGGCATAAACAACGGTGTGAAAGTTTTAATCCTTTTAAATAATAATATTTAAATAATAATATTTAAATAATATTCTTGAATGACTTCATTTTGCGAGGTGGGGGTTGTGTGCGAGGTGGGGGTTGTAACTATTATGAGGCCTATGTAATATTGACAAGATCCTCAAGCAGTTTATATCACAACAATCTCATTTACATCATGGCAGGCCAGGGGGAAAAAGTCTTTTCAAAATAGCAAATCTGTAGCATCAGCCTACACATTTGTTCTGGATGACTAATTTCTTGTTGACTTATGAGACTTTTACCCTGCCTTTCCAGATGCTCACAGCAGCTCCTAACAGCAACAAAATGAAACATAAAAATACAGGAAAACATAATTAAGATATGTACAAGTGATTCCTTCTAGGTAAATGTTGGCAGGGTTATTGCCTTATGTTAACATCTTGACCTTTTATAAATGAAACTGGAGTTCAGCCTGATATTGAAGCATTAGCCTAGCAGTTCTACCCTGTTTCCCTGAAAATAAGACCTCCCCAGATAATAAGCCCAATCCCGCTTTTGAGCACATGTGCTCAAAGTCGTCCCCCCCAAAAAAAATAAAGCTTCCCTGAAAATTTTTAAATGCATGCGCAGCCGGTCCCCGTCATTTCCTCTAGTTAGGGTTAGGGAGACAGAGCTGGAAATCAGGTAAGACGGCAAGAGAAGCTCCGTCTTGCTCCATGCGTCCCAAAATAATAAGACCTCCCTAAAAATAAGGTCAAGCATTTATTTCAGGGCTCAAAAAAATATGACAGGGTCTTATTTTCAGGGAAACAAAGCATGGGCAAAGAGGAGGATATAAATCAACATCCATAAATAAAATAAACTTAGATTAGCAAAGATGGAATGAGACACACCACCATTGTATTCAGTGGAAAAAAACCTTCCTCGTGCATGCTTTAGAAAAGCAATTTTCATCCCTCTGCCAACCTAATAACAAAGCATAAATCACATGCATATGCACACATACCCCCCCAAGAGAATGGGTACTTATAAATTTAAATACCCTGATTTGTTGCACTTACCCTGAGAATGGGACATTGGGAGTTCCTTTTCATGACTATTTCAGACACTTGAATTAATCCTACCTAATGAATGTGGCATTAGGTCTCATCCATGGTTCCATTGCGGCGGACCAGGCCCAGCTCCCTTTGCAAGATAAGACAGGATCATCTAACTATCATTTTATTGAGGATAAAATAGCATCAATAAACACCTCTTTCTCCTTTATTTAAGTATCACTACCATTTTAGAATCTCTGGAACTGGGTAGGGAATTTTCTTTTGCAGCGTGATGTATTCTAAGCTCTCTCTTCATTTTTCTAAGTACATAACAGAACTTGAGGGAATAATTTAGGTAATTTCTATGCAATTAGCAACTTTTACTCATTGAGTGATATGCTGTCTAGAGATTTGTCTTTCTCTATCTTGTTACAGGTTGCTGTTTCTTAGCCCTGGTTTCCTAAGGTTATTATCTCATTCTGTCTAGTAACAGGGCTGAATTTGCTGCATTTTGTTTCCTAAAGAAACATTGATTCATTGATTTCACACATTGATAAGGTCACCCACTTCAAGCAATATGATGCTAGGCAACATGCAACAGAAATAAACACTGAGGAAAAATAACCCTACATAATTAAAACGTATCTCTTTAGCCTTTTCTTTGCATGATAACCAAGGTAATGGTCATAAATATTGCAATCCTCATATATGGAAGCAGTCTTTTAAGCAGAAAGATGCACCAAAGACAAATTCCTTGTGAGTCCAATCACACTTGGCCAATAAAGAATTCTATTCTATTCTATTCTATTCTATTCTATTCTATTCTATTCTATTCTATTCTATTCTATAGCTTTCCTCCATCTCTTTGCTGACATCGTCTGGCTGCCTGGAATCTTGCAGCCCAGATTTAGTAGCCCTACCCTTTTGGCTTTCCCAATTTTCCCAGTTGCAATGTATGGCTGTGAAAGTTGAACCATAAGAAAGGCTGAGCGCCAAAGAATGGAAGCCTTTGAAGTCCATGCATCTTAAAGTTTCAAGGCTGAGAAACACTGCCTGCCCTTTTCATCCTGCATTGCAACTGCAATACAGGAGGTAGTCCTCGACTTACAACAGTTCATTTAAGCGACCGTTCGAAGTTACAGCGGCACTGAAAAAAAGTGACTTATGACCATTTTTCAATACTTACGACCTGTGTAACAGCCCCACAATCATGTGATCAAAATTCAGGTGCTTGGCAGCTGGATCAAACTTATGTGCCACTACTGTGTCCCAAGTTCATGTGATTGTTTGACAAGCAAAGTCAATGGGGAAGCCAGATTCGATTAACACCCCTTTTACTAACCTATCCGCTGCAGTGATTCGTTTAACACCTGTGGCCAAAAAAGAGGTCATACAATAGGGCAAAACCTACTTAGCAAATGTCTCTCTTAACGACAAATGTCTCTCGTAAAAGTCGTAAGTCAAGGAATGCCTGTAATTTGGATGGCCACCTCGCCATTTGGGAGACCTGTTTCTGCAGAGATGTAAAGCATGTCTTTTAAAATAATAATAATAATAATAATAATAATGGGAAAATGATTACTGAGGATAATGGAGGATGAATCTTGATTGCAAATTTTAATTTAGACATCTCGGCTAATCTCTGAATCTCAAGGTTTGTTTGTTTTTTAAAGCGTTGGTTTTACCAAGCTCATTCATCTACCCAACGCCTTTAGGGATGGGCAGATGAGACATTTAAATAAATAAACACTTAAATTAAAATGCCTCCTCCTCCTCCTCCTCCTCCTTTTCCTTCTCCTCTCTCTTTGTAGTGCAGTTTGAAGCCACAGGGTTTTATAACTGGCAGCATTTATTTACTTACTGACTTATTTGTGCTTTCTATATTATTTCAATCCCCAGACTTCTATTTTTTCCACTGCTTAAACA
Organism: Pseudoxenodon macrops; assembly: GCA_032467955.1. Classification (NCBI taxonomy): domain Eukaryota; kingdom Metazoa; phylum Chordata; class Lepidosauria; order Squamata; family Pseudoxenodontidae; genus Pseudoxenodon; species Pseudoxenodon macrops. The sequence continues at coordinate 3,155 of JANHFT010003725.1, read as the reverse complement.
TTCTGCAAGCTATCCGATTTGGCTGCTCAGGTGAGCGAGGTGAAGCTTCCAGGTTGAGTCAGGTTTGCAGACAACACATGAAAAATGTTGCCGGATTAGAAGAGTTTCAAAGGAAATCTCCCGCAATCCACTTTTCCAGCAAATAACCAGCCCGATGCTTGCAGGCAGCCCTCAATTCACAGAGGGAAAACCCAAAACACTTTTCCTTAAGTCTTTCATGGTTAGCTTTGGAGCAGAGAAGATGAGAGAGAAATTTGCTTAATTGACGTTTGAAAGCCAGCTCATTCATTTTCAAACCAAAATTGCAAACCAAAGTCAGCAAGGCTTGAAGAAATTCGGTCTCCTGTGAATTTTGCAAGCCTTATTGGCCATTCAGATAAGTATATCCTATAAAGAAGCCCCCACAGACATGAATCTGGGCAGACCGGGGGGGGTTTCTAACTTACCTCGCCACCGGTTCGCTGCCTCCCGTGCCGCATGGGCGTGCCTTGTGGGCGTGCGCATACGCAGTAGAAAAAATTCCAACCCCCCCAAAAAAGGCCGAAAACAAGATGGCGACGCATGTACAGTGCTGGAAACTCGGCTTCTGCGCATGCGCAGAAGAAAAAAAACCTGGAAAAGTTTAAAATAAATCCCCCACCAAAAAAAAGATGGCGGCATCCACGGAACAGAACCGGCTCCGTGACACCAAAAGCAGTTTACTACCTACTCGGTAGAACCAGTCCAAACTGGTAGGAACCCACTTCTTGTGCAGACTTGATTCTGGCACACATTTCTCCTAAAAGATAGAGTCCCAAATACAGTATATGAGGCAAAAGGATTTACACAAGTGCAAAAGGCATAGTGTGTGACTGGCAATATGTCTCACACAAATACATATTTTATTGCGAATCTGCTTTGAATCAGCCAAACCTCTGAGTGAAATTGACAAACTAGAAAAAAAAGAAGAAGTGGACTATAACTGAAATTGACAGATTTCCTTGGTTGTTGGTTAAGAGTTTGTGGTGGAGGCTCTCAAATAGTCTCAGATCTTCCAAGAGAGAGAATGTGGTCCTTGCTTCTCTGAAGTGTCCTCCCAAGGCTATGCCACAAAATGAAGCTGTGCTTGGATTTGTGAGACGCTGGAATGTCAAAAATTTATCTCTAGAGGTTGTGGGTGCTCCAAACACTGGAGGTTTTTGAGAAGAGATTGGACAAGCATTTGTCTGAAATGGTATAATGGCGAAACTATGGCACCCGTGCCACAGGTGGCATGCAACACCCTCTCTGTGGGCACGCAAGCCGTTGTCCCAGTTCAGCTCCACCGTGCATGCATGCGTGCCTCCTGACGGCCAACTGGTTGGCGAGTCTCTGCCGTGCATGCATGGGGGGTTGCGTGTGGGGGGACATGCTCATGTGTGGGGGGCAGGGTGCATGTGCATGCACAGGGCATGTGTAGGGGGTCTGCACGCATGCGTGGGGAGGCAGGTTGCATGCATGGGGACTGCACACGCATTGCATTTGGGGGGTTTGGGTACATGCGCGCACATTTGCGTGCACACACAGGCACTTTGGGTGCTCGGTCGGGAAAAGGTTAGCCATCACTGGTATAGGTTTTCCTGCCTGAGCAGGAGGTTGGACTAGAAGACCTCCAAGGTCCCTTCCAATTCTGTTACTCTCTTATTCTGAGTGACAGCTTCTGCCAAGCTGAGTGATTGCCCCATGCCTAAACCCAGGGGTGGAGAAGTCACCACAGCAGCTTTCCCACCCACTGAACTGCCCTAAAGCAGACCAGTCCTATCTCCACTGTTGGTCAAGCATGAGCAATCTGCCTCGGTTTGGCCAAGGGACTCATGAAGGAAGCTCACTCAGGCTCCACACGTTCCTCATTATGTGACATTTTCCACCCATCTTTCCCCAAGGAAGTTTTGGATTTTGTGGAATTGCTTAGAGAGAAAAACAAAATAGCAACTATTAGTGGGGAACAATTAGTGGTTCCCAAGTGGCTGAACGTCAACTGCCAGCAGCCCTTATCGGTAGCTCTGATGGTGGCAGCTGTTGAGTTATATGGTTGCACAACAATGAGGTTCATGCAACTTTCCTCCCATCTTTAATCCACCTTTCAGGTTTCCTTCTCTGCATGGCCAGGAGTTTTATGGACATGGCTATTACATCTGGGCTGCAGATGTCTGGACCACTTCCAGAGGTCAACAAAAAGTTACTGCTTCCAAGACTGTTATCTCTTTGCTGGAGTCAAGAAGTCCTCTGGAGTTTGTAGACCAGGTGAGTGGCATTAATCATGTAATTTTATAGCAGAGATGGCCACAATCACAATCACATCGCTTTTCCACGGACCATTGTGTTTGTTTATTGCATTGCATTGTATTTTGGTTCAAACCACAATGTATCAACAAGCCTTACAAGCATGACATTCAATTGATGGCAGAACTGACCTGAGTGGAAACTAGCACTCCGTTCTCACATGCAACCGTCATACACTCATCAGTGGTTTCCAAACTTGGAAACTCTTAAGATGAGTGGACTTCACAACTCCCAATCGGCATGCATAATTATTCAACCATTTTTTTTGCCATGGGTGTTAAGCAACTCACCTCGGTTGTTAAATGAATCATGCCGTCGTTAAGTGAATCAGCCTCCCCTCCCCTTGACTTTGCTTGTTGGAAGCCATCCGGCAAGGTTGCACATGGTGATCACATGACCCTGGGATGCTGAAACCATCCTAAAAAACCGCTGATTGCCAAATGCCTGAATTTTGATTGGGTGACTATTGGGAATGCTGATGGCTGCAAGTATGAGGACTGGTTTAAGTTGAGGGCTACCTCTATAATTATTATTTTTACTGTGAAACAGATGGAAAACAAGGTATGGTAAAAGAAGTCAAGAAGGCCACAACAGTGCAATCAAGCTCCCCCCTGCTTTTATATACCGTATTTTTCGGAGTATAAGACGCACCTGAGTATAAGACGCACCTTAGTTTTTTTTTTAATTTTTTAATTTTTTTTCTAATAAATTTTTATTACATATTTACAATATTTACAAATTACAAATTTTTTCCCCTCTTACAGCTTTCCGTAATCGGATTTTTTCCTTTACAATTCAGATTCTCCCTTTTTGGCTCATATATTTAATACATCTATCATATATTTCATATCTCT
>JANHFT010003723.1:131988-147532 GCA_032467955.1 Pseudoxenodon macrops | reverse complement strand
ATTTGAAAAAGAATTGGCAAATGTATATGGAAATGAAATTGGACAATGAACTGTGTGAAAAATAAAAAACTATTTGGAAAAAAAAATGTAATCAATAAAGTTGCTGTTGGCTGTTAAACTGTAAATGCCTCTTACCCTTTTTTTTAGTGTTTTACTATATGTATGTATAGCATGTATGATGTGTATATATACATATACGTATGTATGATGTGTAGGTAAGTGGGTGGGTAGATGGATGGATAGATGGAAAGAAGGAGATAGATATATAGATGATAGATGACATATTAATGGATGATGGATAGACAGATATTAAAAGTGGAAGAGTTGCTAAGTAATTGTGAGTTTCACAAGTATCTTATGTTCGTGTGTAATTTGAGTGGAGAAATTGGTGGTCTCAAGTAAAGTTCCCAGCAGCTCTGATTAACATTAATAATGGTTAAGGACAGGGGTGGGTTCTAACTTACCTCGCCACCAATTCACTTCCTCCCGCGCTACGTGGCTGCAAGCACACTTTGCAGTACAAATAAATTACACAAAAAAGGCCAAAAACAAGATGGCGACACATGCACAGTGCCAGAAACTCGGCTTCTGCGCATGCGCAGAAGAAGAAGAAAAACGGAAAAAATTCCGCCCAATTTTTCCCCCAAAAAAAACAAAAATACAAAAAAAGAGATGGCAGCATCCACTGACCAGAACCAGTTCCATGACATCACCAGCAGACTGATTCTACTCTATAGAACCAGTCTGAATTGGTAGGAACCCACCTCTGGTTAGGGATGTTGACAGTTATATTTTTGAAACATCTGTTTAGACACAGATTCTTCATCTCTGTTTCATAACAAAATGCTTTCCTTTATAGCTTCTTTTATTTATTTAGGCAAGTGGCTGCCCATCTTAACCAAATAACTCTGAATACTTAAGAAAGACAGAAGAACACAGTATAATAACTAATTAAGAACATAGTTGAGGCACCCTTAAAATTGCCTCAAAGGTTAAGACAAAACAAAAATTAATGGGCCCAGTGCTGAGGGAAAAGCCAAATCTTCAAGGCCTTCCAAAAGGAAGGTAAGGTTGGGGTCCTCTAAATCTTAGTAGGGCCTAGAGAGCCTTTGTCCAGGTTTATCGTGCATGCCAATTGTGCCTGTTCCTTGACTGTGAGGCTCTTCAGACAGTCACTAATGCCCTGGTCACCTCACAATGTGATTATTTGCAATGTGCCCTTCATGGAGTTGCCCTAGAAGCCTACATAGAAGCTACACCTGAATCAAAATACAACAAGCCTTTCAACATGCCCAGGTATCACCATTGCTATGCATCATGACTATAATTCAAGATTATTATCACCTGCGGACCAGAGGTGGGTTCTGAATCTTGTTACTGCCGGTTTGCTCAGGGTCATGCCTTCAGCATGCTCACAAACTGCGTGGGCGTGTGAGCGCTTGGCAAGCAAAAAATAGAGCAAAATCCAAAATGGCTGCGCCCACAGAGCCACCGAAAGGAACCAGCTCTGTGATGTCATCGTGGAGTTACTACCTACTCTATAGAACCAGATAGAACAGATAGGAACCCACCTCTACTGTGGACCCATAAGGATGAGCAGCATGGATTCTTTTGAAACTATATCTAATTTGGGGACTCAAAAGAGACATCAACAACACAAGATAATCCTTAGATAAACAGGATGTATTTCTCCCCATAGACGTTGGGGAGATATTGTATGTTTTACAGTACAAAATGCCCAATGTACAGAAGTGCATCAGAACACATATAGCTCTACATGCAAAGGTTTGCTATTGTCTGCAGTCTGCTAGTATTTCTACACTACACCAGAGGTGGGTTCTTACTGGTTCTATCCAGTTCTATAGAACCAGTAGTAACTCCGCAATGACGTCACAGAGTCGGTCCTGTCGGTGATTCCGTGGGTGCCGGCATCTTTGATTTCGTTTCTGCGCATGCACAGAAGCTAGTTTTTGTGCATACCATGCACAATTCATGAGCACACATGCAGCGCAATCCTGAGAGAACTGGCAGTAAAAATATTCAGAACCCACCCCTGCACTACACTCTCACACCTGGAAACACAACTCTCACGAGCACTCTGCTCCACTACTATTCACATACTACAGTATTACCAACAAGGTTTTCTTCTTCCAAATTCTGTTCTGCCTCCTGCTTCAATTCCTCTATCCAGAAGTTGTCCTGATTCCTTTATAAGTCTACCTCTCTACTTCTTTCCTCCTGGACCCTTTCTTCTCATAAAGAAAGCAACTGCTTTCTGGCTGCTTTGCTTCAAACAAACACATCTCTCTCTCCTTATGTGCGCACACATTCGCTTTCTCCCCCTTCAACTGTTTCACAGCCAGCTTTTATAGAAAATGCTGCCTGGGGAAAGGGCTAAATTAGGAAGGGTGAAAGCAGCACAGGTGTCAACAATTGTCTGAGTAGCCTGCTGTTCCACAATTGGGCTGGGATATCTGAGAAATCTCTTGTCTCCAGTCCTACACTTCAGGTACTCTCTTAAGGGACCAAGGAAGCATGTCTTCTCGGTCATGGTCCCCAGTTTCTGAAACAGCATCTCCCCCAGAGATGGATGCCCTCCCCTAGGGTTCTGCAAAGCTCCCAAAATGTGGCTTTGACCTCAGGACTGGGATTGATGCATTAATGTACCCTTATATTTGGATGGAGCTGTTTTGTTTGATTTCTGTTGTTTATACAATTGTTTTAGTCTAAGCTGCTTCTTTGGTTTGATATTTTATCTATTTTAATGGATTTTCTAGTTTTGTATGCAGAGTCCATTGGATTAGGGCAGGTAATACATTTGAATAACTATATGAATATACATGTACATTAAGAAATGCCAAGAACCAAATCACCATATATAATGACAAGATAATATGTGACAAGATAAATTGCCCTTTTACACTTAATCTTAAACTCAATCTTAAGGATTTGTTCGTTTGTTTCTTCTGTGTGTAAAACCAAGCTCATTATCATACAGACCCTGAAAAATGTCATGTTTCATTAAAATATCCAGATACTGGCACATCTGCTATATAGCTGAAAATATATGAAAATGTTAAGCAATGGAAGAGGAGGTTGCTGGACTTTCCTGAAGCTTTTTTGTAAGGCATGGATTAAAGATATTGCATGTATCAAGGAACAGATGGAGGAACAATCCGCATTTGGAGATGTGTCAAGAACAAGCAGGACCCAAAAAAGAGAAGTGCTGTGGATGGAGAAGACTGCAGATTTTGAAGGACAAACCAGACATGGGTGAAGATTGCATGTCAAAGCTGCCACAATCCCAGAAAATAATGAATTTTCTTTCTTCCTGTTCCCAGAAGTTAAAAAAAAATACCAAGAAAAGCTAAGTGAGTCATGGAGGGAGGGAGGGAAACAGGTAAGAGAATTTTAAAAGCTCCCTTTGGAAGTGTGTGGGTATTGTTACACCAAGGCCATTTTAGAGCCTCTTCAGCCAAAGCCATTTATCTCTTGGAATATTCACAAATTACCTACCTAAAAGCATCACTGTCATTTAGAGAAGAGGTTTGTATCTGGAAAATTCTTGTCTCATTTCCCTACCCTCTAATGTCATGTTAGAAAAGCTATTATGTGACTTTCCCCCCACAACTCTTTGAAATGAAATGTTAGTAGCAATACGGACAGAGATGCTATGTCTTTCCCCTTCTGAAGCACCCATGACCTTGGCACTTAAAATCCATCCATTGTCTCCAGAGTTGGGTTCTGAATTTTCCTACTGCCGGTTTGCTCAGGGTCGCGCCTCGAGGGCATGCACAAAGCGCACGAGCGTGCAGCAGTCAAAAACTAGATAAAATCCAAGATGGCAGCACCCATGGAGTCACCGACAGAACTGGCTCCATGACGTCACCGTGGAGTTACTACCTACTCTATAGAACCGGATAGAACCAGTAGGAACCCACCTCTGATTGTCTCTCACTTACACATTCAGACTTGCAACATCTATTCATATATTCTGAGAATGGAAAGGTGTTTGTTGTCTCATATATTCTTTAAGATAGGGAGAGTTTGCCTAGAGAACTTTTAAAAAAGGAATTTGACAACTTCACAGAGAATAATTCTATCTGTGACCATTTAAACTGGTGTGTAAGTATGTGTGGAGATACACACACTTAAAATGTTGCAGCAAATGTGTGTGTGTGTATGTGTTTGGGTGTGTGCGTATTAATATCGTGTTCCTGTTTTTAGAAGGAAACATACACTTGAAAAACTCCGAGGAATGATAAAATCAAAACAGCAGCAAAACCAAGAAATGATCTTTTTAAAACCCACATATGGCTATGACAACCACAGTGACATGACTTTAAATCCAGGAAATGAATTTTTACCAGTCTTGTGTGAAGGGTCTGAAGTATGGGAGTCAGCTTAACCTCCATAGGAAATGAAGTCCATCAGATGACCTCCCCACTGTGGGAAAAGCTCTGCCTGAATCACTTGCAATTTGATGAGGTAGTACCCAAAGCAAGGCTATTAGGTTACTTCAGTAGTAAAGAAAGTTCATTCCAATATTCATTGGTGTAACAATTCCTCACCGGAAGGAGAGGAGACAAAATGGTAGATTTGCAATCAATAGAACTTTCTAGAGACATAACTTTCTAATCTCATGCTAGCTGCTGACTAGAACTCCACAGGGCTGAAGGAAGAAACAATAAAACATGCATTGTAGTATTGCAGCACACAATGGTTTGCACTGAGATGTGATCATGCAGCTTTGGTCATTCTCATCATTGTGATTGGTACCCGATTACTCTAGACCAGAGGTGTCAAACTCAAGGTCTGCGAGCTGGATTCATCCCATGGGGTGCTTAGATCTGGTCCATGGGACCACCCTGGAAACAGCAAAGCTTTCAAAAGTAAGGATCTCCATGACTCAAGCTGAGTTTTTGCTAATGACTTAAACATATTCATGTAATTTCCAATTAACAATCCAGAACTGGTTGCTATTGCTTTTTTTTTTTTAGCGCTTCTTGTAACTACACAATTTCAAGAGAGTTCTGGATTTTCCTAGTGGTCTCCTGTCCAATTCTTTTTTCTTTTCTTTTTAGCTTTTACCTTTTTGGAACAACCAATGTGAGCTAAGGATTGTCACCTAATTTAATATGTATTTATACTGCAGAAAGAGTTCTTACTGCGAAGACAGTTATTTAACATCGAAACTTCTGCAGTTCCTGTGATTAATCCATTGTTTTTTTTCTTTCTGAAGTGTTATGATTGTTGCCTGTTTGGAACAGATCATTGTACTTCAACACAAGGTACTGAAATTATCTGAAGGTAGCCATGGCAACAGCATTAATAATGAAAGCCCAATCTGCTTAACAAGATAATTGATAAAATTGTATAGCTTTCAATTATAATCTGACTCAGTAGCACTTTTTTTTCCTTCTTCGTGCAAAAAAGGAATGCAAAGTCTAACAGAGAGAGACAAATGAATTAATAGCATATACAAAAACTCCAAAAAGTGATTATATATTCTGAATTTGCCACATGGAGTTAGAATGACCTGGGCTGCTTGGGTAAAAAAATAAAAGCTTTATTTATCTCTCTGCTCCCCTACTGTGGCCAATCCAGATTTTTGCCACTTACATCTATAGCTTTACATAAATGCCCTTTCAAAATCCTCCTTCCAATTTAGGGTACAAGGACTTGGATGGATAATTTCTCCAAAATTATTTGTGGGAGAAAATCCCAATCGATCTGGAACACATTAGATGTTCTGTATTGGGATCAGTTCTCTTCAAAATCTTCATAAATGAGGGAATAGAAGGGAAGCTCATCAGATTTGCAGATGACACCAAACTGGGAGGAATGGGTAACATTTTGGAAGAAAGATTTAAGATTTAGAAGGATCTTGACAGACTTGAGCATTGGGCCCTAGCCAACAAGATGCAGCTTAGGTAAGGAAAGTAAGACCTTACACTTAGGCAGGAAAACCTAAATGCACAGGTACAGAATGAGCAAGAGAGATTTATACTGGTGAATCACAAGTATGAACCAGCAGTATGCTGCAGCGGCCAAAAAGACCAATGCAATCCTGGGTTGCATCAGCAGAGGGATAGCATCAATCAATCAGAATAGAACTGGAAGAGACCTTGGAGGTCTTCTAGTCGAACCCCTGCTCAAGCAGGAGACCCTAACCCTAACCCTATACAATTTCAGACAAGAGACTATCCAGTCTCTTCTTTAAAAACCTCCAGTGATGAAGCAGCCACAAAATCAAGATCATAAGAAGTGATAGTATCACTTTATTCTGCACTAGTGAGACCACACTTAGAAAACTGCATCCAGTTCTGGTCACCATGTTTTAAAAAAAAATGACAAGATCCTAGAAAGTGCAGAGAGGAGCAACAAAGATGATGAAGGATCTGGAGACTAAATCATATGATGAGCACCTATGGAACTAGGTATGCTTAGCCTAATGAAGAGAAGGCTTAGTGGTGACATGATAGGTATCTTCCAATATTTACACAGAAGAGCATTCTCCAAAGCACCTGAGTGCAGGACAAGAAGTTCATTAAAGAGAAATCCAACCTGGAACTAAAGAGAAATTTTCTGATAGTGGGAACAATTAATGGAACAGCTTGTGGGGCACTCCCAGAGTTGGGGGTGCCCCATTCCTGGAGGTTTTAAAGAAAAGATTGGGCAACCATCAGTCCAGGATGGGTATAAGATCTCCTAGCTTGGGCAGGGGGTTGGACTAGAAGACTTCCAAGGCCCCTTCCAACTTTATGATTCTACAAAACTAAGTAGCTGACACTTAGAATAGAATGGAATAGAATAGAATAGAGCTGGAGGAGATGTTGGAGGTCTTCTAGTCCAGCCCCCTGCTCAAGCAGGAGAACCTATACCAGTGATGGTGAACCTTTTTAGGTGCTGAAAAGTGAGTGTGAGCATATGCTCACATCTAGGCTGCAACCTGGAAAAGGAACTGCCCAGGGCGCATGCGCCTGAAAAATAACTTCTGATTTCCGGCCCATGCATGCGCGCCGGCCAGCTAATGTCCTGGGTTTCTGGTGCACATGTGCATGTGACAATCAGCTGGCCAGCATGCATGTTCATACAGGAAAATGGAAGACCAGCTCTTCCAGTTTCCGGCACTGTCACACGCATGAAGGTCAGCTGATCATCGCACGTGCATGCATGCCAGAAACCCACAAGAGGAATGGGCAACACCGCGTGTGCTAGGTGACATGGGTCCTCGTGCCATTTGGGGCATGCATGCCATAGGTTTACCATCATGGACCTATACTATTTCAGATAAGTGGCTGTCTACTCTCTTCTTTCAAACATCCAGTGACGGAGCGCTCACAATTTCTGAAGGCAAGCTATTCCACTGATTAATTGTCTTCACTGTTAGGAAGTTTCTCCTTAATTCCAGATTGCTTCTCTCTTTGGCTAGTTTCTAACTATTGTTTCTTGTCCTGCCCTTTGGTGCTTTGTAGAATAATTTTACTCCCTCTTCTTTGTGGCAGCCCCTCAGATACTGGAATACTGCTATCATGTTGTCCCTAATTCTTCTTTTCTTTAGACTAGCCAAACCCAAATCCTGCAGCCGTTCCTCATATGTTTTAGTCTCCAGGCCTTTAATCATCTCAGTTGCTCTTCTCTGCACTTTTTCCAAAGTCTCAACATTTTTTCTTGTACTATGTTGACCAAAATTGGTTGCAGTATTCCAGGCATGGTCTTACTTAGGAACATATAAACAAGGGGATTTTTTTTCAATGAACCAAACTTCAACAGATGACCATTTTTGTCAATGCTTGTTACATCTTACTGTCTAATACTGCCTCTAAGGGAAAGAACCCAACGTTTCTAGGAAGATATGATTAATTTTGTACATTGATTGGAACCTACCTAGAGAATTCTTTGCCTAAACCTAAGAAATTGGGGATTGGGGGGAGGTTGTTGGTATTTTAACGAATGTTACAATAAAAGCCAAATTTTTCACAGTTCACTTTTTAACTGTTTGAAGAGTGTACAATTCTGTATCTATGCTGAACTTTAATCTGCGACAGTTCAGTTCAAAAGACGATGCCAAATCCTGGCACTTTAAAAAAAAAAAAAACCCCAGCTATGGAATAATAAAATGTTAAATGCAGTTCTGTCTTGATTCACTGCCAACTGATCAGTGGTGGAACATTTCATTTCTCTTCAGGTCGAGTTATGTTAATTTTTTCCCCCCCCTAACTATTGAGCAGCTGTGTTTTGAACAGACACAATCTGTGCCAACTAGAAAAGAAATCTTGTTAGGTTGCTCAGTGAACTGATCCCAGGGGCAGGGAGAAGGGGAGTAGAGGATGTTAATCAATAAAATGGCAAAGTTTTGAATAATACACATCATGAACAAAGCCTAAGAGCAGATTCGCTTATTATGTGCTTCAGTATAAGCTCCTTAAAGGCCAGTTTCAAGCCCTCTGCTGCACATAAAATCTACAAAAAGATATCCTTCTGTTCCACCCAATTTGGTTACAGTTAAATCTTTCTGATCTAAAGATATTTATTTGAACTTGGCCTTGTCCTACTCAAAACAACTGGCAGCCGGCAAATAGGGAAGATGAGTGCTTGAAACTATAGTAGTCAGCTTTTAAACAACTCTGAAATAATGGATTGCGAACATTTGGATGGGATCTGCCGAAATCAAGGGAAATTAAATTAGGTGTGATTTCCTTAAATCCTACTGCATTTCAATCAGTGGTGGGATTCAAGCATTTTTACTACCAGTTCTGTGGGTGTGGCTTGGTGGGAATGACATGGCGTGGCTTGGTGGGCATACCACTCCAGGGGAAGGATACGGTAAAATCCCCATTTCCTTCTGATCAGCTGGGACTTGGGTGGCAGAGAATAGATGGGGTGGGGCCAATCAGAGGTGGTATTTACTGTTTCTCCAAACTACTAAAAATGCTACTGGTTCTCCAGAACTGGTCAGTACCTGCTGAATATCACCTCTGATTTCAGTGGATTTACTAAAAGGCCTCATCCACAGTGTGTCTTTAGCTAAAATTTGTACCCATTAATTGAATTAGCATCAATCAATTCTTGCACCTTAACCTGCTTAATTCGTGAGTCTTCAAGATATGTGTGTGTGTGTGTGTGAAAAACGTGCTTTCTGCTCGATGCCAGGTTACCTGTAGGACAATATTTTCTTACTGAAATCCTTGCTGAACACTGACATTTCAGTGGGAGAAGCGGCTGATCATGCCACGTTTCAAGGAGGTAAAGGGGGAAGATACTTGAGATGTAAGGCCACAGTAATAGAATATTGCAGGTCTGAAAGTGCAAATCTTCCCCTGTCTCTATTTACAGCCTGATTAGTTAGGGAGGATCCTTTATAATTTTCTTTCTTTGCCTATTATACAGGCCCAAATAATAAAACCAGAGTTTAGTCTTCAACCTGTTGCATCTTGTCTCATAGGAAAATATATGAAGGAATAATTCTGCCTCTCTCCATTTGGTAAAATACACATTTTATATGCATACTGTGCTTATCCATCATTTTAAATATATGTGTGCTGCACATCTGGAAACTAGCTGAGTCATATCCCCAGTTGTGTGCACAAGTTGCAGTTGCTCCTGGATACACCTGCGTGGAGGTGTCCTGGTTTTTCTAAAGTTTTGGAAACAAGTCTTGGCATAAACAATACCCATAATGCAGTGTGAACAGCTATCGATCATCAATAATGTATTTCCATCACATATGCCGATTAATTTCTCCAAAGTGAAGCCAGGATAACAAATTAGTTGTCAGTAGATTGTCATTAAATGAAAAATATTTTAATAAATGTAATTACAAAATTAAAATTAGCTTTGGGCAAACTGACTGATCAGTCAGAGTAGTCTATCCTCCAAAATCTTTGTTCATATGCAAGGATTAGAAAGAAAAGAAAAAAAGCTTAAGGGAGATTATAAACTGCAGTCAGATTTTTCAAGAACAAAGACTCATTGTATAGGCCAATAAAATATAAATTAAAATATAAGTAGCAATCTGTGCAGATCAATGTCAATTCACTTAACTGAACTGTTCCTTCAAGAATTTAGAACCAAGGTGATTTGGTTGGCTGCTTCACTCCAGTGGTGTGACTTCCCATCTCACTCACAAGCCAGTTGGATTAATTAAATAAATGATGGAGAACCCATTCAGTGGTTATACAGAATGATGTAAATGTGTTTGCAACTTGTCTGCTAAATATGTTTTATGTTTTTCATCATGGTTCTTAACATTCTTTTATAAGTTTTGTTAGTTGCTTGTGGTTGTTGTTGTTGTTTTTGCTGTCAACTGCCCAGAGTCACTTATGTGAGATAGGTGGTGGAAGGAAGGAAGGAAGGAAGGAGAGGGAGAGGGAGAAAGAGATGGGTAGAGAGAAAGAGAGAGGAAAAAGAGGGGAAAGAGAGAAAAGCTAGGCTTTTCAATTCTGTCATTGACCACCATATAAACATTTCAATAATAAATAAAGAACAAGATTCTGGAGTAAATTATATCTACACAGCAGAGGTGGGTTCTGAATCTTCTTACTGCCAGTTCGCTCAGGATCGTGCCTTGAGCACACGCATGTCGCAATCAAAAACTAGGTCCTGCGCATGCGCAGAAGCAAAATCCAAAATGGTGACACCCACGGAGACACTGAACTCATCCCTGAGTTACTACCTACTCTATAGAACCGGATAGAATCCGTAGGAACCCACCTCTGCTACACAGTGCTTGTTTGTTTGTTTCTAGCTTCCCTAATAGACATTTAAAAAAAATAAGCATGGACCTAAAGCAAACAAGATAAAGTCAAGGCAACAGCTCCAGCTCTCAGCAAATATCAGCAAAAACGTAATGACAAGTGACAAATTCACAAGTTGCAAACCTACAAACCTGAAATTCAGTAGCCTCGCAGCTGTGCTTTTGTAGCTTGCAATTGGAGGGGGGGAAAGTATGCCCTGGCACCAGGCTCTCTGGCAGATGTTATCATGTTACCGATGACACTTGCATGGCCTGCAAAATTGACATTCAGGATCTGCTTTGCTCTTTCTGTTCCAGAGAGCACTATATTAACCCCGGTGGCTCACAGGGTGAAGTGTCTATTTACCACAAAGTTGGCCCTGCTGAGCAATGCATCCAAGGCATTATCTTGAGTTTGCTTTCGTTTGCTTTCATTAAGTTTGGAGAATGGTGCAACTTTTCTATCCTAGTCTCTAAGAAAACGTGCTTCAGTTTAATTTCTTTCCCCCCTTCCTTTCCTTTGCAACAATATAAGCTGTGCTCTTTGTGGTCTCTTCCAGAGGTGGGTTCCTGCTGGTTCAGACCGGTTTCCTAGAACCGGTAGCAGGAATTTGAACCAGCAGCGATGGCTGGCTAGACATGCCTCCGAGCTGGTCCTCTGGCTGAAAATTGGCCGAAAAACAACCCTGTGTGCATGGGCAAAAGCCTTTTGTGCATGCGCAGAGGGTTTTCACCCAGAAGTGATGAGCGCGTGCATACGCACTTCCAGCATGACTCCAAACTGGTAGGGAAGGTAAGTAGAACTCACCCCCGGTCTCTTCCCCCTCCTGCACAATGGTGAAGCTTTCATACCTTTCAGATAAGCTGTCCATATGAAAATGGATGCTGTATGTGGCCTCAGCACCAGAGGTGGGGAACTATGGCCCTTTTATGACCTGTGGATTTCAACTCGCATGGCTGGCTCAGGAATTCTGGGAGTTGAAGTCCACAAGGCATAAAGGGGACATAGTTGTATGTGTAGACCAACCTTGCAAATTCCAAAATGTCACTGTCCTACTTTATGGCCCACAGCCAACAGTGAATATTCAGAAGATGTTAACTACATGATCCTTACAGTCTCGGATCTTCCTGACCATAAGACAAGCAGCAGTTTTCAATCGAAAAAACCAAGTATGAAGTAAGCTCTAGCCTTCAAGCCAAGAGACTAAGCCAGCAATATCTACTGATGGTGGAAAATGCTAAGCCAAAAACTTCTGGACACTCAAAATAGCAAGTTCATAAGGAATTGGAGGAAGATAGGAAGTGTATCTCTTTTTTTTAAAAAAAATGCTTTGTGAGGATGTATCACACAAAGCTTCATTAAACTGAAGCTCCCTTCAGAAAATCAACTGACATGAGAAACTTACAGAGATGTAGCTATTTTGTTAGAAAAGGTTCTCAAATGCAATAGTAATATAAAATTAGCAGCCATAAGGACAGTGGCATCCACAGTATAGCCGTGTGTGTGTGTAGGTGTGTGTGTGTATCAGGGGTGGGTTCCTCTTACCTTCCCTACCAGTGCCGGGGTGCGCCGGAAGTGCAGTTTTGTTCGCGCGCACACCCACATTGCTCCCAGTTTAAAATGTCTGTGCATGTGCAGGCATCTTTGCGCATGCGCAGAGGATTATTTTTGAGTCAATTCCGCTCTGGAGGACCGATTTCAAGACGGAGGACCAGTTCCAGGGCGTGTCCAGCCAGCCATTGCTGCCAGTTTGGCAAGCAGGGGAAAATTTCTGCTACTGGTTCTGGCGAACTGGTCTGAACTGGCAGCAACCCACCACTGGTATGTATGTAAGTATGTATGTCAAGGGGGCAACTGTGACCATGTAATCAAAGCCCAACTCCTTTTTTACCTGAGTCACGATGCATATAAAGGTAAGGCTTTTATTGTCCTCATCTTGACCTGTTTGAACTTCCCCAAGGATGCTGATGCACAAAATAATTGTCTGAGAGGATGAGGTTTCCCAGTGTTGAGGTCCAGGCACTGGGCTCCTTTGAATGGTGATATGTTCCATTTGTTTGAGTTGAAATGAGATAGTGGTAAAACAAGTTGCCCTTGTTGTAAGGACCAGCCATCCTAGCTTTAGACTAAGGGAGGCAAGGAGGTTTACAGAGTTGAAAATGATAAAAAGAAATCTCCTTGTCTGATGGACAGTTTCTGTGAAAGCCACGGTCCTTAGAAATGTGTGGCCTTTCTTGAATCGCAAAGATACATACAGAAGACATTGTGTGAACCAGAAGGAGTTGTCTTGACGATAAGGCAAACCCTTTAAAAACTTGAGAAACTAATCTTGAAGAATAAGCAACTTTGTGCAGGATCCACCACACATCCAAAAGACACTGTTGGTAGAGTTCATGGATATTTCCCCAAGATCCCTGTGGCTTTAAATCCAGGTTGTATTCCTTCTCTTTCTCCTGCACATGCAAATAAACAAATTCAAAGCTGTTTGCCTTCCTGTGGGGTTTTCTCACTGCTGACATTCTCAGGTGGCTTTGTGAAAGTCTCAATTTGATTCTGGGCACTGTGGAAGAGCTCTGAGTCTACTGTATAGATTTTTTTAAAAAAGTTCCAATCAGATTTCTTGGATAGAGGAGTTTACTGCACATTGCCACCTGAGCTCAAATCCATTTAAATAGATGGAGAAACAATACAGCTCTTGAGGCAATGAATTTTGACATGTTTTAATTTTACACTTCAGTGAAGTGAAAGTAAGTCACACTTAAGCCCCATCGGACCCAGTGGGACAAATTAGTTAGGAGAAACTAAGGCAAGCTTGATTGACTTCAATGAGATTTAAGAACAACTTGTTGGATTCAAGCCAAGGTGACTTACCTAAGTGGCATATCTTTCTGAGTTAATGAACTGAGGTGGTTCAGAGCTATTTAAAAGCGAATGGGACAGGACGCTCCCAAAATAGTTTCTGACAGCCAACAAAAAGATCAGATTCTTGTCTTTCAACGGAACATGAAAAGTGGAGAAACAACAACTGCTGTTCATGTTACATGTAGAAATGTTTTGAATTCAGAATACGTCTTCTAACTTATCCCTGGGCTATAACAGAAGGCTGGATTTGTTGCAACCTGTTTTCTTGTTCTGATTTTGGGAACTGTACTCAAGTGATTATATATTTTGGCTATATAACCTCTCTTAATTTCTCTGAAACAAAGCTTGATTGTTATGCTGTGTTAGAAATCAAGTCAACACCTTTTGTTTTCAGCATGTGTACTGTGATGCTCATTGTACTTTGGCCAACTTTCTAGAAGACCAGGAGTGTGCTGTGTGTGCATTGGGGGGGAGGAGAGAGAGAGAGATGACAGTATATGCATCCCAGTATTATCAGTGAAGTCACAAAGAGAGAGACAGAGAGAGAGACAGAGAGAGAGAAGAAGAGAAAGGGAGAAGGAGAAAGAAACATCCCAATTCTTATTCAGTTTGATGAAGGAGTCTGTGCTTCTGATATTTCTTTAACAGAAGAAAAGAATGTTGGAACACTGTCATTTACTTATTTACAAGATGGCCAAATAGTGAATTTGTAAAACCTGACTTTCAGCCTCTAGTGGTCTGAGCCATTTTTCATACTTCAGTTAAACCCTAACACAAGACATCATGAGAGACCTCCTCTCCTTTTTCAGATTGAGGAAAATTTCAAGCCAAGGAAGCTTCTAATGATGAAACATTATATAAATGAAAATAATAAAAGCCTTGCCCATGGTTAAGGGTAGATGTGAACCACCTGTACCCATGGATCTTGACCAAAATCTTAATCACGACACCACGCTATTGTTTATTCCCATGACTCTCCTTAATATGTAATTTTTACTTGAAGAAATTGTAAAAGAATAAAAACCAAATAAATTTTGAAAGAGAAGAGTAAGGAAAGGTAAGCAATAAGTCAGTGAAAAGATAGAAAGAAATAGAGAACAAGGGGGAGGGGGAAAGCAGGAATGAAATCCAGCAGCTTCTGACAGGTTCTGGAGAACCGGTAGCAGAATTTTTGAGTAGTTTGGAGAACCGGCAAATACCACCTCTGGCTGGCCCTATGAGTGGGGAGGGAATGGGGATTTTGTGATATCCTTCCCCTGCCACACCCACCAAGCCACACAATGCCCACCAAGCCACGCCCACAGTGGGATTTGACCACTGGTTCAGCCTCATCAGAGTTAGTTGGAAAAAATCAGAGTTGGAGGTTTCCCATACATTTCTTTCCTTCTGTTTAAAGAGACAATTAAACCATTCAGGACTAGTGAAGGATCAACTCATTGATCATTCATCTCTAAGCCCGGGTGTTAACCCTGATTAAACTAAGTAGCCACAGAATGTTTTCCAGAGTGATTGTAACAGAGTGTCCTCAGGTGACTGTGGCTTTTTATTTCCCCGTTTAAGATTGCAGGAAGCAGATTTACGTAGAGTCAAACTGTCTAACCCGGTATTGTCAACTTCAGATTTAATCTCCAAAAGTACTTTGGAGGGCAGTGGCTGCAACCAAACGACAGCACTTTTAGCCAAGATTAAGCAACCAGACCTTCATGGCCAAGGAACTGCAACAAATCCTTCCTCACCTTCTCAATGAATCCATGATGCTACTTCGTTAAAATCCAAGCCCTCCAATGGAGAGAAAGTTGCTATTTTAATTATCCAATTGAGGATTTGTAATTAGAAACAGGACTTCAGACCCAGCGGTGGGATTCAAAAACTTTTTTACTACCGGTTCTGTGGGCTTGGTGGGCGTGACTTGGTGGGCGTGACAGGGGAAGGATACTGCTAAA